>DWQW01005889.1:0-17113 GCA_018249695.1 Heliconius erato demophoon
ATTTCATATAGTTAATATATTCCAATATATAAAATCTGAAATATTAAAATAAACTACCTTGCGTAACAGGGTTATGTGAGTCATCGTCCATGAGGTCCTCAATCTGTGCCAGGTTTAACACCGCGTCATTTTCATCGCCGCCGAGTAACCCTGGACTGGGTGATAGACGCATCTGCTAGAAAAATGTATGTTCATTATATGTATTATTGTTAAATAGTCTTTATTATTGTTAAATATAAACAATTTATAAACATTTGAGTATTAATTATTTTTTACAATTTGGTAATAAAAATATATTTTTTATTTTTGGGAACAATATTTCAACTATGCCGCAAGCGTGTGACAATACAGTTGTCTTAACGATTGTGGGTTTGGTAAAATAATAAAAAAATGATATCCTTTTTTTTCTTTATTTTTAAACTTTCAACATACAAAACATAGCAATAAATCACTAAATTTCCTACTTCATCAATCATCCAAATTATAGAACCACTCATAAAAAAAACTCAATATCAAATTGGTTTTGCACCAATATTTTTACACAATAAATTAAATTAAATACCATACCTTAATATCTTTATGGTTAAACAGGTGATCGGTAACTGGTTCTAAACAGAGATCAGGCTCCAAGCAGCTGAGGGACAGGCCCTCCTCGCGACTGAGGGGCGAACACGAGCCTAGCTTTAGGCCATCTGTAAAAATACATGTAAATGGGGGTAAATATGTGAAAATATTGTCAGGAGGACCGAATGGCGACCACGTCTCGGCGGCAGGCCGCCCTCCAACCAGGTGGACCGACGACGACCAGGACCGGACGGAGTGGCGAGCATTAGGGGAGGCCTACGTCCAGCAGTGGACTTCGAAAGGCTGATGGATGGATGGATGGATGGATGTGAAAATAGAGATAAATTGTTGTTCTTGAGAAAAACCGTTTAGACAGACAGAGAACAACAAAATAAAGGTCTGCTTTTGTTTTGAGTTACTGAACCTTAAAAAGAATACATACCTAATGCATCTAAAGCGGATAGCGCTTCACCAGAGGGCGTATCTCGTAGTAAGTCTTGTGGAGGGTCGCTCAGTTCCATCATAGGTGCAAGTTCCGTTTTCGGTAGAACTACCTCCTGGAATAATGAAATTTAAGATTTGTATTTTTTTTAATTTGATGTTTTATTTCGTATTAACAATAGAAAAAATATTATTGGAAAACGTACAAAGAATATATATGATAGTATATATGATTTACTGATCTACTAAAACAAAAAAGTGCATTAAAGTTTGCCCCTCATCACATCATAATATTGCCAAAATAAAATAAAAAAAACATATGATAACGGTATAAAGGATATTCTTTTTACTTACCTACTTCGTAAAATTATAGACATGAAAAATAAAAGATTTACCTCAAAAACGCAATACCCAAAAAGAACACAAAAATATTGACCATTGAGACGCAGTGAGACAGCGTCTATCGGTTATAGTAGTGATTGTGGGTGCAATCCTCACTCTAAAGAATGTAAATTATTTTAAATTTCTTCTCTGACATGCAAAGTACCGCGTTCAATTCCGTATTCCGTGATGCGTGGGGGACATAATGTCTTAACACTAAGTTTCCTCTGCATATATGCGGGATACAGCGTGAAATAAAAAAAAACACTTAAACACTTACAGGCAATGGTTTAGCGGGTTCCGAATAAGTTTCCGAGGGCGCCGTCTCCACACCTGAGTCGGAGTGAGGTGACGACCATCCCTCTGATAAGGGAAGGCCATGGAGACGAGCTAAACGTTCTAGTTCCTAAAAAAAATATAATAAAATAATATTTACTAAAAGATTTTGTAATTTTTAGATGTATTTTGAACTTTTCAAGTTTTAAAAAATGTAATGCTGATACTTTGTGTTGTCCACGTTTTGCCTACTCATAGGTAGAAAGATTATGATGTTGAGACATATAGAAACTATAAGAACAGGGAAAACTGTTGTATATATAATAACTTCGTGTAATATAGACAGCCCGACAAAAAGATGTGAGCGGCAAGTTATAAAAGCCCGCTTGAGCTCCTGCGACAGCCTCAACATTTTTTTTTTTCATGAAAAACATATAAAATGACATAAGAAATGGTAGTATGTAAGTAAGATTATATTTATATTATAGTAATATCTTCATTTCCCAACCGAACAAAAAATATGTGAGACTAAAATCGACTCTACTACCCACCTGTATCCTCAACATAAGTTTTCTATTGTGCAATTCAATTTGCTTGCGTCGTTGTTCACTTTGCTTCAATCTGTTGACTTCGTCTCTTAAACACTTTATATAATCGACACTACTTTTCAATATGGTTCCTTTATTAGGCCGCACGTCCCTTATGACTTCGTAGAAGGGATCATTTGTTTTGGGTAGAAGGGTCCCGAGTTCTTTTATCCTGTCGTTTATGTTGAAACGGCGACGGCGCTCGACTGAAATAAAAAAAAAATAGTTTTCTGATGAACTGATTTCTAATGTCAAGTTACCAGTTACTTTAAAAAATATTATATTATTAGATTTAGGGTTTTAAAATTATTAAGTCTTTGAATTGGAAGTAGGAACGAACACAGACTTTGATAATTGATAAATGATATTGGATTAATTCTTAAAGGCACGGAGTCTTAAAGAATTAATCCATGCGTACATTTTGATACAGATTAAATTATTTGAAACTATTAAAGAATATATTCAATTGTGATGCATTCTGCACTTGTTAGTTGTAGTTTTAGATTACATTAAAAATATAGTTTCAATGAACTAAACCATTTAACATTAATCAATTAGCACGTCAAACAAAACTAGGCGATGTATACACACACACGCACGCACGCACGCACGCACGCACGCACGCACGCACGCACGCACACACACACACACACACAGTCTTCACTCACTCATGTTGTGGTTGTCCTTCTTCTGGCGGTCCTTGGCGAGCGCGTGCATGTCGGCGTCGCAGAGCAGCGCGCAGTCGCCGGCCACGGAGCTGGCGGCCGACGCGGCCTCCGACGACGACAGCGGCGTGTCCAGGGACAGGATGTCGTCCAGGAACTCGTCCGCCTGGGATCAAACAGTTAATTTAGATAGTACGGTTGAAGGATCACGTTAAAAATATATTTTTAATTTAAAATTACTTTTACGTATAATCCAAAAATAAAACACTTCTACAAAGTTGAGTATTTACAAAAAAAGTAGCAATACTGTAGAGGGATTCCTCATTAAATATAAAAGAAAAGGCGAGAGAATTCAAATTAGACACATGAAAACGATAACCAAAAATATATTTTGATTCCTTTGTTTTTTTTTAAAAATAATTTTAAAACAACAATGTTTTGTTATAACATCGTTGATGCACAGTGAATCAACACCACTTTAATGATAGAGTGTAAAATAATTAACAATGGCAAAAACAGAAAGAAATATAAACTAAACTTTAGATAGTTAAGATCCAAATTTATACTTAACTTACTTCACACTTAACTTTTACGCCTAAGCTAAGGCTCAATACCTTTTCTATGAGATTACGTTTTTTTAATTAAGTTCCAAAGCTTACCTCAGAGTTTCCTCCTGCAGAACAAAGCCCAGGGCTCAATAGACTCGACGAAGACGCTCTATCCGGGGACTGAGCGCGCGTCCCTAATTCTGGCGCACTTTGGGCAGGAGCGCCTCGAACTGCGCCTGGCACCTGAAAATAAATTATATTTATACGGTTACCATAAGTAGGTCTAAAAAGCATAGCAAATGTATGCCATACTTGACTTAAAGCACTGGTTGTGGGTTGAAGTATAAGAAACCATTATAAAAATAGAGGAAACGATTAACAATTAAAAAATTAGGATTGTGTCAACAATTTTAAAAACAGAAGCAAAAACAAAAATATGAAAATTATTTCAGCGTCAAGCTGTATGTAACCTAGTGTTAAGACACTCTCTCTCACTCGGCCCATTTGCCGCTGATCACTGGAGATATTGCTTGTTACTTAACAAGCAATGCTGCGCGTCTGGTTTTGGGATCAATCCCACAACTAGTCCCAGACTTGTGCCCCTGCACCACGACTGGCCTCGATGAAAATAATTTTTAATTTGTGTTATGTCATTATTACAAAGGACCCATTTACAAAAAGCGCCTAAATATTTGTCTTGAGTTCCATTTCATATAATTCAAATAGTTTCAAGTAATTAAATTAAATATCTTCGTCATCATATCTGACAAGATAATGATTGTATGTCTAAAATGAGAGCACAGTAAAGAGTGGAATAATGTATCACTAAATTCTTCAATGGCTGCAAAATAATGGAAGGCCTAAATATTAAAAACTGGCTCACCTGAGGTTGTGGTGTGAATGATTCGCTGAGGTACTGTCGCACCTGGCTCTTCTGTTTCTGTATCACGTGATACCTGGTGGGATTTTCCAGAACTGTTCGCACCTGCAAATGTTTGTAACAAATATTATTATATAACACTTATCAAATTATTATATTAATCAGCTTCACGCTGTATCCCGCTCACAGCAGGGTAGGCAGAGGGAACCTGGTGTTAAGACACTTCGTTCCCCACTTTCTGCTGAATTCTGGAGGCATTGCGTGATGAGTGGCAGAACTCAACGCCGCGTTTAACCTCGACACCAGAGCGAAGAAATGGAAATATAAATTTAAGTAAATATTTCATCTCCTCCAGTGGGGATCGAACCCACAACCAGTCGGTTTTACAGTCACACTTCGTACCGCTGCGCCACCACTGGTCTCATTAATTAAATAATGATATTGGAATCAAATACAACTAGACATCTAATTTGTTTATTTTGTAATTCTGTTTCTGGTAGCCAGCGAGGACCTAGTGTTGAGAAACTTTGTACTCTACTTTGCTCCCAATACTTGATATATTGCGTGCTCAGTGGCGGAGCACAACGCCCCGCTCTATATTGTTACCGGATCGATTAAATGAATTCTTTCCCCAGATATTAATTTACAGACAAACGCGATAGTCTCATTTTTAAATTCAATTCAATAAAATTTTAAAGATCTTATTGAATTTCATCGAGGCCGTCCTTGCATGTTGCTGTAAACGCTAAATTGTGGTTTTGAAGGAATAAAACGATTATTTTTTTTTTTCTTTTCCTTGCTCTGGTAACAAAGTAAAGTTTTATGTTCCACCACTTAACAAAAGCAAAGCAAAGCGTCGAAAATTGATTAATTGGTTGTCATAAATTCAAGGTACTTAGATTAAATACAACATAGCTAAATGGGCTATTACCTGCAACACCTGTGGCGGTAGGTCGACGTGCGGCGTGACGCGCGGCACGTCTGTTGGGCTCGACTTCTTCTTGTCATCATTCTCTTTGGACTGTCCTGCTTGTTGTACCTGGAGACAATTGTTGGTATTTTATTATATCATTTTTAAATGAGTCAATTGAACTTTTAGGACTTCTAAATGTTCCAATTTAAAGTTCCAAATTAAAGAGAAGGGGAACTATGTAATCTATTTGAAAGTATATTAAACACTTGAAAATGTTCACATCTGTGTATTAATAACATTATTTATTTTACCAATATTTTTCTCAAAATCACTTTTACGATTTGTATTAAAATCTTTCGAAATCCCTTAAAAATAAAAACTGTATCAAAAACTCACTTGCAATGATTCTCTTCGCAGCTGTTCCTGTGCATGCTCTCGCATCAACTGTTGCTTGAGCTGTGTTCGCGACGTCGGCGTTAGGGTCTTAAATGTAGGCGGGCTGGAAAAATTAAAAACTCAGGTTAACTAACTGATATTATTATGGCGCAGTAGGAATTAATGAATAAAAATAAACATAGATATAAAACAATTTTGGGATGAAATTTAAATTTTCGAGACATAAGTAACGCAACTTTTTATCATTCTTCGTCTAATTTTTCCTTAAATCGAGTATTGTAATGACTTTATTATATAACATCTTGTGAAGATGATTATTTAAAACGTCCTTCTTAGTTTTAAGACGAAAGAAAATTCTAGCCATATAGTAGTTGTGTTTGAAAAGAAATACAGATTATATATTGAGCTCTGAACAGTTTGATTTTATCACAATATTATATATCAAATTATTCATAGTAAATATTATTAAGAAATAATAGTAGAATATCGTAAAAGCAATAGTATTAAGAAGTACTAAGTTATATAACTTAAACATGATTGTCATTTCAAATATTTTATTTACATTGGTGTCGAGCCAAAGGCATAAAGTGCATAAGAATAAATTCCAAATTTTCAATTGCATCATTTATCACTATTCGGTTGAAGCAATTCAGATGCGACCCACGATTATGTAAGGTGCATCGACATGTTTATTGACCAGTTGACTACGGATCAGTGTATAAATATATACATTTTTTTTAAGTTCCCGCTGTATACTGCATATAGCAGGGAAGGCAGAAGAGACCAAGTGTCAAAACACTCCGTCCACCACTTTCCGTAGAATTTTCAGTTGCAGGTTGAGTGGTGGAACTCAACGCTTTGTGTTGTTACCAGAGGGAGGAAATGAAAACATTAATTATAATCAAAATAAAATATTACTTTTAATATGAATATTACTTTCTATAGGACTGACACTACAGACATTTTATATAACTTAACGATTCAAAATTACTTATCTTAATTAAATAAAGAATATTTTGGTTTTTATTTAAAGTTAAAAGACATGTTTACGGAGAAAGCAGAAAGTAAAGAGATATGACTCTGAGTTTACCAAATACATTTTTTTACGATTATAAATGTATATTACATAATATATTGATATATATTAGCGTAATGCAAACAAAAATGCCGTATCAGGTGCGCGAGAACATATTGGCTCAATTAGTGGTCAAGGCTCGTCTGACGCACGCCTGGACGGTTATGATATAAGAAAACACTCATATTTACATTTTATGTACATAATATATAAAAAAGCAGGAGCACAGTGTCCACATAAATACAGCAAATAAAATATTAATATATGAATAAATATAACAAATTAGTTAATCAAATTATAATATATTATAATTATAATAGAGGCCAGTCATGGCGCTGGAGCACAAAGTGTGACTGTAAAACCAGCTGGTTGTGGGTTCGATCCCCACTCGAGGAGACGAGAGACGAGGAGTTCTGCCACTCAATCATTTCACTCGATACATACCTACATTTAACCGTTTGACTGACTTAATTTACATAAGTATAATTAAATGTTATATAAGCGTGTAAGTATAATTAAGTCAAATTAAGTACATAATCTGTTTAATTCTCACGCGGACGAAATCTCAGGTAAGAGATTATAATTTCTATATAATTTTTGTGGTCTAGTTCACACGGACTGTAGTATAGTGTAGCAAAAACTGTTAAGCCACAGGTCAAGGATTATTATTGATTTATTAGTTATCGCCTGCGGCTTTGTCTACGTTTCATTTATATTGGTTACTATAGAAAAACATTACATAATATCTAATATAAGCATATACATTTAAAGTTCCACGATGAATTTACTGTATAACACAAAAAAAGTTAATTTTATCCATTATTAGTTCCTGAGATGTGCACGTTTAACCAAACAAACGTTTGTATGGACCGTTTGTTTTAAAGTTTCAACGAAATCTGTTTAGCCTTTTTGTGTTAACTTAAATATATTTTTTTATAGCTTCATGCTGTATTGAATTATTATTTCTTAATATTTTCATTTCTTCTCTCTGGCACCAAGGTAAAAGTCCAGCGTTGAGTTACGCCAATCAACACGCAATGCCTCGAAAAATTAGGTGGAAAGTGGGGAAAGAAATGTCTTATCACTATGTTCCCTCTGTCTATCCTGCTGTGCGCGGGATACAGGGTCAAGCTGATTTGATTTGATGCTGTATTCCGTATAGCTATAGCAGGGTTGGTACCTAGGACTACAATTTTAGGACACTTTTTCTTTTACTCACTTCCCTTTTCGAGTTTTAAAATCAAATAAGCTCATTTCTACGAGGAATCGACCCGCAACCGTTGCATTTACAGTCAGACGCTGCGCTGCACCAGGACGGACTCAAAGGTTTTTTTTTTAATCTTTCATACATACTACATCATTACAAGTATTCTAGTTCACCCATTAGAAAACAACTAAAGAACACAATAACAACCAACATTCTTAACTATCAAGCTCAGCACATGGTCTTAAAAATGAATTAAATGGGCTTTCATTTTGATGTATTGCCACGTGAATGACAAACATAAAAATATTTTTAATAGAAATTATATTAGACAAATTCGTAATCCCCGATTATAGCTCATTTTATCTAACCTTCACGCTACTGAGTTGACATTCGATTTTTCTAACCTTGTAAATAGTGAGGATTGTCGATCGACAATTTTTGATAAAGCACTAAGTATGAAAAAAATATTTATATTGTTCTATAGTTACTGGACGACCTTAACTTATTTATGTTAACATTTTGCTTTAAGTATTTAAGTAAGAAATGAGGAACTTAGGTTTTTATTTGAAGGAAATATTGTATTTCTATTTTTTTTTTCAGTTTAAGTTTTTAGCTTCACGCTGTATCCTGTGTAAAGCAGTGTAAGCAGAAGGAACCTGGGAACCTAATGTTTAGACACTCCGTAACCATTACTACACATGCGTTCACCACTTTCGCCCAAATTCTCGAGGCATCGTGAAGGAACTCGGCTTCTCTCTCTCTCTCTCTCTTCGGGACTTATTACGATAGAAAATGAAAATAATTTGTTCCCCTAAATAGAAATTAAAGAGAAGAAGTTTATATTTAATTTTATTTTATTTTTATTTTTTTAAAATATATGTTATTATTTTAAAAATCCGGGTATCGACCTTTGCTAAAAGCAGTGCCAAAAATTTTTATGTCAACTTTCTCACATTACTTATTCATAAAAGAAACAAGGCTGTTTATACAAGACGGCATATATATTAACTTATTTGTACATTTAAACCCTAAAAAATAAAAATAAGACAAAAAATGTACTTTATATACAGTTTCGTCAGCATTTTCTTATAAATTAGTTGAAAATGTAACTTTAACAAATAACAATTTATGTCAATCAAAAAAGCTTCTATTTTCTCAGTTTTATGCTACATCTCACATGTAGCAGGGTAGGTAGGGGGAGTCTAGTGTTAAAACACTACGCTCCCCCTGTTGAGTGGCGGAATTCAACGCCGCGCTTTTAATTTGACACCAGAGAAATGAACTTGTCGCGTTTACCGTCACACGATTGTGCCCCTGCGCCTCTAAAAAAAGGTTTCTTTTTATAAATACTCGTATAACTAACGTTTAGTAGTATTTTTGTAGTTAATAGGTGTTTACGTTATTGGTATCTATTCGTAACTGCGTCACACTTAATACAGTATGGATAAAAATTATGAAATGAAAAAAAATCCTACGTCTAAACTGTTGTATTTTTTTTAGATATGAGTTTAAAATATTTTACCCTATAAGCTGCTCCCGTAAAAGGCGCGCAGGCGCTTCCAACCTATATGTACTATATATAATTCAAAACAAACATTTTAGTTTTATAAGACGAGCAGGTACATACATACATAAATACACTATATACTAAAAAGCTTTCTCATTTTGCCAATGTCACACCTAACACTCGGTCCTTGAGTTTTCGCGCGTATCTATTCGAGGCACGCGTCGCGATTTCGGCGACGCGTCCGAAATACTTCGCGCGGTGACGAAACGCGCGATTTGTATGTAGTGTGGACTGTCATTAGGGTGGACGTGGCTGTGTGGCACAACTATGTTTACAAGTAACATGTTATATTATAAATGTTAAAATCAAATCAGCTTCACGCTGTATCCCGCACACAGCAGGGTAGGCAGAGGGAACCTAGTGTTAAGACACTCCGTTCCCCACTTTCTACCGAATTCTGGAGGCATTGCGTGTTGAGTGGCAGAACTTATAAATGTTACTTTTGTAATTATAATAACATAATATTTATTTCATCGTAGAGACTGACAGACAAATCCATTGATGAAACGAATGGACTTATAACCTTAAAATTGGGCATGCGGATAGGTGACAGAGCATGCTGGATAGGATTTCTCGAAATTTCTGTGAAACATTTTATATCTTAAAGTCACACAATAAATTCGATATTAATATCATTAAATTTCCAATTTCTTAATATAATATAATTGATTTTGGTTCAAAAAATTTGGCGTTTAGCTCCGTAATCTTTTAGGCAATATCTTAAATGGGCAGAAGAACTGACTTTATTTTTATCTGTAAGCTATAGTATGTTTATTTTTTATTTAGCTTTCATGTATCATTTGTGTTAAGAATTACACTAGAAAACACTGGTTTAAGTCAGTATCACACTTATCACAAAACATCAAATCTTGACAGATTATAATGATAAATACTTAGTTACAAACCTCAGAATATCTAAATTGTCGTTATAAATCTAAATTATCGTCATAAAAATCAACTTCACGCAGTATCCCGCATAGAGCAGGGTAGGCAGAGGGAACCTAGTGAGACACTCCGTTCCCCACTTTCCGCGGAATTCTGGAGGCAGTATGTTGAGTGGCGAACCCAATGCCGCGCTTTGCCTCGACAACAGAGGGAATGAAAATATAAATTTAAATAAATTTTTCATCTCCTCGAGTGGGGATCGAACCCACAACCAGTCGCGTTTACAGTCTCATTTGGTGCACCACGACTGGCCTCTTTGATATGACATGACAAATTATGTATTTCAATCCGAAAATTCAATTTTAATTAAAATTTTAGACGTACAACAACAAATGATTTATTGTAAATACCTTCTATTTATAGATAAAATGAAATATTTAAATAAAATTTCGTTAACTGCCCAAAGTGTTACAACGCAAGGCAATAGTAGGTATATTTGATATTTTCATAAGAACATAGTCTCGTGACAGTCTTATTATCGAATGAACAAGGACGAAATGATACGTAAATCGTTATAATATCCTAAATAAATAAATTTAAAGTGAAAATGTCGAGTCGATGTGTAAGCATTTAGCTATCTTAGGCACTTTACTAATTCAAAAAAATATATAGTTAAAATAAAACTAAAAAAACACGAGATTATATCGTACTAAAGTGACATCAAGTGCTACACATCTGGCTTCAAGTTAAAGTGCAGCTTATATTCTTTATAGCTTCACGCTGTATCCTGAACAAAGAAGGACAGGCACAGGGGACCTATTCTTAAGGTTTCCCCATTTTCCGTCGAATTTTCGAGACATTGCGTGTAGAGTGGCGGACCTCATCGCCGCACTTAGCATCATTACCAGAGCGAGCGTTGAGTTCTGTCACTCAGCACACAGCGCCTCAAAAAGTATGCGTAGGTATGTCTTAACACTAGGTTCCTCTGCCTATCTTGTTATATGCGAGAAATAACGTGAGGCTAAAAGATACCTATTAAGTTTTATTTATAATATACGCAGTGTCAGCAATGCAGGAGCACATCTGAAGAAAGTGTTAGTGTGTCGACATTAATATAAGTTTGAGGAATTCATGAAAAAACGCGGGTATTTTCCGGAATCCAATTTGATAGCTCTTATCAAATGTTTAATCGTGAGGTGATTTTATATACCTACGCATAAATCGATTTTATTTACGTACAATTAAAAAACAAAACAAAACAAATATTTTAAATTTTTTGACCTAAATATTTAGAGGCCATCGTGGCGAAGTGGAACAGCGTTTGACTATCAACGCGACGGTCTGTGGGTTCGCTACCCACTCGGGGGAAAGAATTATATTCATTTTCTAGTTCTGGTAACAAGACAAAGTGCAGCGTTGAGTTCCTCCACTCAACATCCAATGTCTCAGAAATTAGGCGGTGCATGGGGAATGGCGGATAAATATCGCCAATAATTATTTATATCCCTACATTCTTTATATCTCATTATTTATATCTAACTGAACCAGATTAATACAAACACTTTTGTTACAGAAAAAAAAAACAGAACCAAAACCGAACCTACAAACGTCGAGTACTTAGACGCATACAACGTAGCCAATTGCACTACGACGATCATGTTATTTTCCTTAATAAATAAATTATTGAATATCTCTAGTTCTTGCATATAAAGATTGTGGTTTCATAATAATGACACTATGATAGTACAGGAATGTTAAATTTTAAACGAAGGATTATTTATATTAAACGAGTTGTTCAAGACGGTTTTCCCCCGTTATCGTAGAAATTTCGAGAAATTATTTTCTAAGTATATCTGTACTGGTACTAAGTGAAAACGGGGAGCTAAATTCTCATTGTAAAGTTCTCATCATGGGTTTAGTTTATGCGCTTTTTAAAGCAGTATTTTTTAAATATAATCATGTTCCAATTGGAAACGCCATATGTTGTAGGTTCGATTCTCACTCGAGGAAATTAAATATTTAATATTTACATCCTCGCTGTGGTCACGAGGCATAGCGCGGCGTTCAGTTCCGCCACTCAACACGCAATGCCTCCGGAATTCGGCGGTAAATGGTGAACGGAATTCTTAACACTAGGTTTACAGGATCCCTCAGCCTAACCTGCTATGTAATAATAATATCCTCGAGTAGAAATAGAACCCATAACCATCGTGTTTACAGTCAGATTCAACAAAATGCAAGCTAAAACAATATTACAATTGGTCCATCTGTGACAAACTCCTTTAGCTCGCAATTGCAATATTCAAACACTGATAACGATACTTTGATAAGCACGCGAATCAAACACGCTATCAACAGTTTAGTAAACATTTATTCTTAATGCATCTATTTAGCTTCGTTACGAGTCAGAACATCCATCACTAATTCTACTATTAAATGAATAGTTAACTTTAGAATCTAAGGCCATTTAAAAAAAACAGGCGCGCCATCAGGCGCAGGTTCGAATCCTGTTACAATAATCTTCAGTAAATCATTATATAATTACAATATAACATTCATTTTTCGTTTTTTTAAAACTGATAGAAAATCTTTCACAAATGATTTAATTTTGATTTTCTTCTTTATTTTATTTGATTAGATAGTAACATTGCCAGTTTTGTTTATTTCCTTAAGCGAAAGTCCCTTATTGACATATAATATATATATTATAAGTTTGTCTGGTTGTATGCGCAAATCTCAGAAACTGCCGGTTATAATTTAATAAAGTAAGTTGCGTTAAATAGCTATTACATTATATTGATTATGATAATCATTTTTACACTTGAATGAATAATTAATACATTATTTATTTTATATTATGAAACAACAAACAACGCACATTTCATTTGTCAATCCGTGAGTAATAATTATCTATATATATAAAAGGACATGTACCTGACTGACTGAGGTAAGACGCATGCACAGCCGTAACTGCTGATGGTAGAAACGTGAAATTTGGTCAGATGTTTATTTTCATAATCTGGACATCCACTAAGAAGGGATTTTGAAAAATTTGACCGCTAAAAGGATGAAATAGGGGTTGAAAGTTTGTATTGATTTTTTTTAAAAATCGGCACCGATTTTTATAAAATTTGAAATTCAGACTCTTAAAAACATTTCATTGAACACGTGTTTCATGGTTTTTTAGAATTCACTCCCTAAGGGTGCAAATAAGGGTTTGAAAGTTTATATGGAAAAATCTTTAAATGGCCACCGATTTTTATATAAAAAATAAAAAAATAAATTCAAAAATATTTTATTAAACACGTGTTTCGTGGTTTTTTAGAACTCACCCCTAGGGGTGCAAATAAGCGGGCGAAGCTGCGCGCGCCCACTAGTAATGTTATATAATAATCTTTTGTACAATTGATATGAATGATAAAGGTGGGAAACGAAAGTGTCTTAATGAGAATGGAATATCACCACATTAGGTTCCTAAACTCCCTCTGCTATCTGCGGGATACAGAGCAAAGCTAAAAAAAAACTAAACATTGCGTGTTGAATGACGGAACAGAATGCCGCTCTTCGTCTTCCCAGAGTGAGGAAATCTCATCACCAGTTCAATTTAGCCGCTGTCAATCTATACCTATCATAAATATTAAAGTATCATAAATCGCGACCGTCGTGGCACAGCGGTTGACTGTAAACGCGACGGTTGTAACTTAGAATACCATTGGGGGATCGAATTATTGTCATTTCCACGTTCTGGCAAGAAGGCTGCATTGAGTCCGCCTCCCAACACCTCCGCCTCGTACTACTAGGTTCCCTCTGCCTATCTGCAGAATACAGGTGTAGCAGTTTACATAAAAGGAAGGAGGTTGTTTGAACATTTTTACGACTCTTGTAATATTATGAACTAAATGATGGTAAGCAAGGACGGCGGGTCGCGTGACAGAGCGCAATCATCGTATCGTGCCATTATCGTTCCGCAATCATTAAATAAATACATAGAAAATGTTCAAAATATGAGATGTTTTCACTTTACTTTAAATCTAAATTCTAAATATTATTTATACATATTTATATTTTTTGATTTTACCAGCGGCTTCGCCCGCATGGTCTATTGGTAATAACTTAAAGTTGTGTATAGAAACAGAATCTTCAGTTTTATAATATTAAGTAAAGATATGCCGTGGAGACGTTTAAATCGATTAACGTTACAATGTGATAATCCTTTTAAAACTTTCATAGGAAGGCTGTTCCACTGAAAAAAGCCGACGTTATTACGGTATCTAAACTTTTAAGGAACTAAAGGTTACTTTGTTTACGCGTGTCTCTCTAAATTTGACGGGTACTTAGAGCAATAGCATTTACAGCCAGACACTGACCCATTGTGCAACGACGACTATTAAATTATTCCCCAAAAATGTAAGCTTTGGCATTTAAATATACTCTAAATTCACAGGAATGCTAAATTAAAAGTAGTTAGTAGTTTAATCAGCTTTGTGCACACAGCAAGGTAAGCCGAGGGAGCCTAGTGTTAAGACACTCCGTTCCCCATTTTCCGCGGAATTCTAGAGGCATTGCTTGTTGAGTGGCGAAACTGAACGCCGCTTTTTCCCACGACACCAGAGCGAAGATGAAAATATTAAATATTTCAATTCCTAGTATGGGAATCAAATCCACAACCAGTCGCGTTTACAGTCACACTTTGTGCCCCTGCGCCGTAACTGGCCTCAAGTAAGTAATAAGCAGTTATATAGAAATAAAATTATAAAAGTCATCCACTTAATTTAATAAAATGGTCTTATATCAATACTCATTTAAAAGACCTGTTTTATTCGACGAGATATTACTTCAATAATGCTATAGGTACGTATGTACCTGTATGTAAAGTGTCACTTTCGCAATATGTATTTTGCGTAATCCTTATACGTTGAATGTTTATTACTCCACTTTAGTTTAAAATTAATTATTATTAGAGAATTTTGCAACAATTAATTATTAAGATAATTTTCTACTAGTATTTTAAATGTACATAATCATGGCTCTCGGTGGAATTTAAAGACGTAAAACTGTAAATCTTAAAAAAACATCTCGTTTCCGTAGGAATTTCGAGAACTCTTCTCTCTAAAACTAAGATGTTCCCATACTATCCCTAACCTACCTATATGCCAAATTTAAATTTTCTAAGTCCAATAGTTTCTCAGTAACGAAATAGTTTATAATATACAAATAAAGAAAATTGCTGCATTCATTTAGATAAAAATTTTATAAGGTTGCTTTATAATTTGAATAATCACATAGTACTTTTCAACATATTTTTGAATTGTTATTCTAATGTGTCTGTCTGTAATGACTACAGGAAGCAAATCACACCTCTTGGATAAAGCCAATTTTTTTAAAGAGGTCTATGATTTTATATTGCGTGAATTACATAACTTTACGGATTAGTAAGAACACAAATATACAACGACAACCTTAAAGTAAAAAAATAGTAACAAGCCACTCCAAGTCTTTTTCTATATATATCTAAGGCCCAACATTTTGGTAATAAATCGTTAAGGTACTACCAATACAACAACTTCCTCCTCAATTTCTCTATAGCTCTAAACGCGAGGCACTAGCACGAAAAAATAAAAACAATGCATTCTCTAAAATCTGACACTGCCTCTGCTATTGTCCCAAAAAAAAATTAAATATATTTCAATTATTTCTTAATGACATAGAAATATAGCAGTTTCAGCACAACGTAGCCCAGCGGCGATTAGCAGCGGTCATAATGACAGGAAGCCCCAGCTTCCGCGTCAAACACAACAGTCACCGCGACCACCGTCATTAGCTGTACCTGTGTAGCGTAGGGCATGTCATGGGAGGTGATTTGCTTCGCATTCAATATTATATCAAGATTTGTTTCACACGCATTGTGGTGTGTAGAAATATCTGATCTAAGAAGACTTAAGAAGGTTAAAGATTTTTATTTTTTTCAAATGGAGGAATATTTATACAACCTGTATAATATATAGCTTTTTCGCTACTAAATCACAGACAGACCAAACTGGTGAAGAAAGAAAGTTGAAATTTAGCATGTAAGTAGGTTAGGGAATTTGGGGAAGCATTAAGGGTGGGTTCTCGTGATTTACACAGGGACAGAAAAAAAGGAAATTGTCCATCTTAGGTCTAGAAGTTCTCACCAAGTTGCGGGCGACGACTACTGTTAATACAAAGACGCGAGATCGAGACAATACGTGTCTTGAGGTGACGAGCAAAAATCATATAGCATCTCAGAAATTAATTAATTAAATTATATATAAAAAGTGTTATGAAAAAAGATGCTAATGTTTTTGTTCTCCAGTATGTGACTTATTTTACTGACGTCATATATTTTACTTTAGAATTAAAGTCAAGATTTTTTAATCGTATGCACGTTTAAAGCAATCGTAATCACGTTTAAAATACAGTCTTTTAAAATTAACATAAAACAGAACTTAGCAACAATAAAAATAAATAGAACTAAAAATCTAAAAAGAAAAATTAAACACGAAAATTAAAAAAACAACGAAACGACAAAATTAAATACAATTTCAAAATGTATAGTAAACAAACACGCCAAGTTAAACGGAACGACCAATTAACCGCAATGAGATTCATGAATGAATAGTAAACTATTATATGCTAATGCTATCGTAGCACCGCATCGAGCGACCGCCGTGCGTCGTGAGGCGTGAGGTAACGAAATAACCTGCATC
>DWQW01005890.1:0-17112 GCA_018249695.1 Heliconius erato demophoon
CATAAATACAATATAATTTCTTAAACTATAAATAAAAACTAATCACAATATAATTTCTTAGAAAACCTACAAAAATATTTAATGTAATGGTTTTGAACCTCCACCACTGGTCAGCCACTAAAGCGCTCCAATTATTAAGCTATACGTTCTTATGAGAGTAAAATTTTCAAAACGTCTTTTTTAAAATAATATTTTCCTGTATTATATTAATTTTAAAAAAGTCAGAATAAAAAAAAACTAATATTAAAGCTATCTAATATGAGTATGTCTCGTCGAACCGTAGTCAAATGTACACACAGGCGAGGTTCTATAATGAAATTGCGAATGAAAAGTGCTGCACACTAAGCGAATTACTTTTAATATAATTTTTAAATGTCAAATAAATAACAGAGAATAGTTATTAACAGTCGAAAAGTTCATAAGGAGGTGGAGGTTGCGGATTCGATTCTCAGTAGATATTTTTTTTAAGCCGGTCTAGTAAAGAAAGCATTTAACTTTACTTACGTCAAAATTTGAACATGAAAAAAATGATAGGGCGTTGGCTAATTAGTTTCTAAACAAAAAAATATGTTCAAGGAATGTCTAAGAGTTTATGTCAGTCATCGGTGACTGAGTAGTAACAGTGACAATGTATGTCAATTATTATTTACTAACATAGTAGATTGATATATATGACATATTGTAAAAATGCAGATCATTTCTCTACATCGGTATCAATCATATATTTAAATTTTGTAAGAGAATGTAGTATATATTATAACTTATATATTTAATCTCTATATGATTGTTTTAAATGCCGTCTGTAATCAAAAAAAAATAAAAGTTGTTCTTTACTTGTTTTAATTAAAATTTGCATTGAAAAAATAAAATCAAGCATTACAATAAACGAATGTTCATAATAATAAAAATCGAAGTCACTGTTAACATTTAAGATTTGATATTTTTTATTAGTTCGCTTTACAATAATAATTTAAAGCAAACAAGCGACGCCAACACGGCACAGATTGAAAGTGTCTTCGTATCTCTAAAATTGAGCAAAAAGCAAATAAAAAATACAACTATAGGTCAACTATCAGATCTATACAAAGGTATATAATAAAACAAAAATAGAGGTGGTCGGTCTGACAGAGAATGCGACGGTCGTGAGTTCGATTTCCAATTTCCACTCTGGGGGACTGAATCGCTTTTATTTCCTCGCTCTGGCAATTAGACAATCGGCGGCGATGAAATCCGCCACTCAACGTGTCTTTAAAATTACACCGAACGAACCGAAATAACGGAGTGTCTTAACACCTACGTTCCCAATCCACTTCACAAATAGATACTTTCACATCATTATTCTTTGGTCCACCAAATAAAAAGCACCCATATAAAAAGCCAAGGAACCAATGCATTATCCATACGTACCTGATCACAGAGTCAACTTGACGACGCCGATAAACTTTATAGTCAACATAACGTTACCACCTCTCTTTGCTAATGAACATTTTAATATCTACTTTTACAACTTTAACGTGATATTTGCTAGCGGAAATATCACGTTAAATACTAGCTGGAAATACTACGACATTAAATAAACACAAATTAAAAAAAATATGCAATATAGGTACATTTTATGAATTCTTTTTTGATGATTATTTAAAATCATGATAATATAATGCTACGTGATTAGAATCATAGAATGTAATTGATGTGCCCACTTGTGGGTTTTAGTTTCAGGAGGCATTATTGGTAGCCGTGTGGCGCCGGTAAGCAACGCATCGGTTGTGGGTTCGATCCCAACTCGAGGGAAATAAATATAGAGTAAACATATTTTTATTGCTTCACACTGTATCCTGCAGGTACCAGGGTAAGCAGAACGAACTTACTGCTAACTCCGTTACCCAATTTCGGACACATTGTGTAAGATCAAGAACGGCGAAAATCAATCCCGTGCTTTGCAAGTAGTTACCACAGAGAAGCAATGAAAATAATTCATTTCCACTAATGGGCATCGAACCCACAACCGGAGCCTTTATAGTCAGATGATGCGCCACGACGTGGATACTCAATATGACCAATATTAAGAAACAAACAAGACCAGGAAATGTCGAGTAGTGAAGTAAGTAGGTACCTACAATTTGCTTTATCGTTCATTAAATATTAATAAGTAATAACAATAACACTTCAGTCAAGGAAACCAGTTATAACATTTATTACGGAGAATTACCCGATGACGATTTATGTATGTATTTACTTTGTTGAGAACGACGCAGTGGTTGAAAGTAAAGAGAAGAGGAGAAGAGGTTTAAGATCAAATTCAGATATTATGTTTCACAATTATTTTGTAAATCAATATTATATTTTTTTATCAATCTTTCTCTCTGTTTATATAGGAATAAATTACGTGTATGTCATTTTTATAATTTAAATATTATAGTAATTTCAGATGTAGACTATTGTATATGAGGAAGAACTATTATGAGCATTTTAAGAGATAAGCGAAGAAAATCAACCATTCAGCCTCTGGACATTTCATGTTTAACAGTGAAACAAACTAAGGAATAATATATTTCGTCAGCCAACCAGGCTGATCCAACGACCCCGACCGATTTTAAGTACAAATATTTTAATAAAAAATTGATGCAGTGCAGGTATATTTTCATGTTCCCCAATTTGCCTATTATATCATTAGTATACTTAATAAATATACTAG
This sequence comes from Heliconius erato demophoon, assembly GCA_018249695.1. Lineage (NCBI taxonomy): Eukaryota > Metazoa > Arthropoda > Insecta > Lepidoptera > Nymphalidae > Heliconius > Heliconius erato. Next base: position 2,696 of record DWQW01005890.1, read on the forward strand.
TAAAATAAAATAACCTAGGGACCTAGTGTTTAGGACACTCCATTTTCCACTTTCCGCTCTATTTTTCGATGTATTACGTGTTGATTTGCGGAATTTAACGCCGGGCTTTTGCTTTGGTAGTTGGCATCAGAGCGAAGAAAAGAACATATTATTAAATAAATACTTCATTCCATCGGGTGGGTATTAAACCCACAATCGTCGACAGTCACACCCTTCTGCCCCTACGCCACGACGACCTCTAATACTAACAATATATAAAAAAAATTACGAGCTAAAACTAAATTTCATGATACTCAAAATAATAAATACTTGTAGGCTCGAACGTGGCCTCGCCCGCTTAAAAAAATTGTTATCTTATAATCGAATTATACTAAATCTATACATAAATTGTAGGCTATATGTTATTCTGATATCCGATACCTATAATACTGTATATTTTTATGCAATACGTCCAGGCAGTATCGCGCGGAACTAATATCCATCTTCATAAACTTTCACATTTCCAATATTATAGAAGGAAATAGGATTAAAACGTCAATGTACCGCGGGCGATTTCGAATCTGCTACTGTACAGCCACTACATGGAAACCACCACAAGCTTCGTTCAACTAGATATCATTAATAATGAAAACTCCAATTAATTCTGTTAATGATTCGTGATAGAGCTGCCAATCGCCGCGACCATATATCAAAGCTGTGTGCATTTAATGATGTCGTTTCAGCAATGTTATATTATATATCACACTGTAATTTACATTATTAATTGGGATGTCCAAAACTATGAAGGCATAGTAAAGAAAAAGATTGTAGGTTCGAATCCAATTTTGAAAAATATTATTTATAGTATAGGATTATAACCCTAATTTAAATAGAGAAGACGGTTGGAAAATTCAAAGTTCTACTGTCTGGGACTTGCTTGCGTAAATCCAGATAGTGTAGTACTTTGAAACCCAGCTATACCATCCATGATTACGTCGTAACAAAAAAATTTAACTGTAGAAATAGTAAAAACTATTTTTTTCCAAAGACAATCTAATTTTAAGATTTAAAGATGAGCATATATAAATATATCAACCTATTTGTATTTTCCCATTCTGAGAACAAGACAGTGCTGCGTTATACAGCCAGTTGACACGCTATGTCTCGAAAATTATGAAGTGCGAAGCGAACAGTACCTTGTCAGAGATTCCCTCGTGTTCCTCTTTTTTGTTTAGACTAACTACATGGTGAAAATAAAAAAAAGTAATGTTTTTGTATGCCTAATCGAACATAGAGCTAGACTAGTGAAAGTAACAATATTAGGAAAGTGAAATTAACAAATATTAAAGTTGAGAAATTTAGTGGGAAAATTAAACATTACATAAATAAATATATTCATTATTATTACTTACATATATAATTAAACCAACCCCTTCGAACAATGTACATTGGTCATACAATCACAATGGTAAACACGCGTCTCAATAGTTACTAGGCAAGGGTAAGTAACACAAGGGATGGGGAGTGACTCACCAATATTCCATTTATTTGATATTTTTAAATTGTATGAGTCACGAGTTAAGAAAAATTAATACATGTACTTATTTTAAATAAGAACTACCCACATAAGATATGAATAGGACAATTTGACAATCTTAGAGTCCTTCAGGTACTTCCTTGAACTCCCTAAGTTTTCGTTATAAGACACCCCGTTCCTCACTTTCCGCCAAATTTTTCAAAGCACTGCGTGTTGAGTGGCGAAACTCAACGCCGGGCTTTCTTTCGCTTTGGTGCCACAACGAAAAAATAAAAATATTAATCAATAATAATTCATTGCCTCGAGTGGTGATCGAACCCACAATCATCGCGTTTCGATCACACCCTTATGCCCGTGGGCCACGACGGCCTAGGTCTCAGGAACTGGTTCGAAATTAAGTTTTTTAATGATTGATACTTCATTTATCGAAAAAGCATGAAGAATGTGTCATGTGTCATACCCAACCCTTATTTATATTGGCTTGGCCACGAGAGCGGAGCCACTAGAAAAAGTTAGTATACATTATAAACGCGAACACAACCCGCAAAGTTCGCTCTTAACATATTCTATTTAAGCAGCTTCAGCTTTGGAGAAAATTTAAATAAGTTTCGAAACACTGAAACTAAGAAACATCATATATATGCAAAACAAGCTTCGTAATACGTGGAGGCAATTTGGCACAGCGGTTGAGAGATTTTAAGCATCTCACTATTATTTTATTAGTAAAAGCTATAAATCCATAGAGGTGTGAGAGGTAGGTGTGAGAGGTAGATGCGAGAGGTAGGTGTGTGTGTGGTGTCACACAATTTCTTGAAAATGGTTTAGAGTTTTATTCGAAGCTCTAAGCCTCTCCTATTAATGTAATATTTTTTTTGATATTCTACTCTTATTGCTATAGCCTGGTAGTATAATAATAATGTTATATGTAACAAAAATGTTTTTTGAATTCAAACCAGTAGTTCCCGAGATTGGCGCGTTCAGGAAAACACACTCTTCTGCATTTAAAAGATTACATTTTTATAGAGTTTACACTGAATTAAAATTATTATAATTATTGACCATTTGAAAATTCTTAAATTGATGATGGAGATAGCATTCAGTAAAGGTAGTAAAGTGTTACTCCAAACTCCGCATTTGAATCAAGCGCAACTTCGACCCATTCCAAGATGCACATGTTCGTTATTTTTTTTAAATATTTTTACTGAAATAACTATAATATATAGCACAAGAGCCAGTGACCTTAAACACTACACAACTTTCCAACCAATTAAGTCAGTTTTCCGGCCAGTTGAGCTTATGTGAGCAGTTCTTTGGGACAAGTATTTATTACCTTATCAATTAAAACAACGATTATAAGGATTGTTAATAACGTAATTACTTACAATGCTCCTTATGTAAGACCAAATAAAACATACCTGTAAAAGAAATAATGAAATGGTTATTAATTTTATATAGCATATTTTACTGTCACGACGCAGTCGTGGCAATCGTGGCCTGTGCCACAAGCACAACAGGTTTTTTTTTTGTTTTTTTTATAGTTTTGCGATTCCCATTTGGGAGTGAAAAATATTTCCTGTGGTTACAAGCCGCAATCGAGACACAGACTAAATTATCTTCACTTTTCGGTAAAGCGAATATTAAGAAATAATAAGAAATTTTGTAACGCAGATCGGTGTCATACATACATACATAGATACATATACTAAGAATTACTTATCTACATTGTACTCAAAAGTAGGTAAATATTATGACGTTTTCGTGTTATTGTTTGTAAATAATAAAATAATCTGGTACGTCAATATTTTTATAGCAATCTCACTGTTGAGATTAAATAATCAGCTTATCAAGTCCAAGTGTTCTAGAACATATGCTATCAAATAATAATATTTAACGACAATTGAGAGAGATATAAAAAGTTTCAGTTGAGGCCAGTCGTGGCGCCAATGCCTCCAGAATTCGGCAGAAAGTGGGAAACGAAGTGTCTTAACACTAGGTTCCCTCTGCCTACCATGCTGGGATACAGCGTGACGCTGATTTTATAAAAGGTTCAGTATTCAGCACCGTTCCACCGCGAGCGGAGCGGGCGCACATTAAGGACTCCGTTGAACTCGCAAGACTGATTTGCATACTTAAATTTCCACCAAAGAATAGTTGGGCGGAAAGGACCGAGAGGGCAGAAAGAGTTGAAATGAACTCGCTCAGTTCTACGAGCGAAGGAATTACAAAATACAAAACTATTTGTGGGTGGAAATGTAAACTTATTTTATTTAAAAGTAGTCCGTTCCGCCTAAGTATTACCCACTCTTTTATCTATCGTGGTGGAAACGGGACTTTAAGAATTTAAGGGTCCCATTAAGATCAAAACCCACGACAAAAGCGTTTACAAATTCAATTGCAAAATATTCATTATTCAAATAGATTTTGGCAAGCAAATTTTCACACAAACACCTGCAAAAGCTACTACCGCCTCGGAAAAGCCAGCAAGAAACTCAACAGTTGCTCAACTCTTTTTATTATAAAGATAAAATTTTTAGAAATAAATACACAGGTTTGCTATTCTGTATGGAATTCAATTTCAATTGGCATAAATAGGTTTACAGTTAGTTTAAATTTCCGTAGCGGCAAACTTAGGTTACATTAATACATGGTTGGTCCAACTAAGACAACAAAAAAGACAACGAAGTCCTCGTTTTAAAAAAAATACAATTAAAAATAAAAAAATGTATTAATAATATAAAAAATATATATATTTATAAATATTCTATCAATATAATGTGATAAGAATGAACAGAACTACCAACATAACTAACAAAAGTTATAACGACCGCGCTCTACATACAATATTCTACTCGACGTACTCTACAGTACGTCGACTTAGATCAGAACCAATTTGTAGAGACCGACAAAACTGGTAGTCTCATATATTATTTATTGTCACATGGCTTTCTTTAGATTACGTAGATATAATACATACATACATTACATTACATTCGAGTAAGCGATATCGATTTGTTTTATAAATAAACCAAAATGGTACTTACTCAATTTTATTAATCCACCATTTCGAATGGATAAAATGAAAACTGTCTAAAGCTCATTAATATTTGATATTTTTTTTAAATCTAGGGTAAGGAGGGAACCTAGTTACAAAATTGTTTTTAGTTCACAGCTAAAGCTGTAGCTGTATATATCGAGTTCGGGCTAAAGCCCGAACTCGATATATTATGTTTTGAGTAGAGTTCAAAGTTGTTTTTTGTGTACGACAAAGCTAAGATTCTTAAATAATTATTTCCTCCAAATGGTCATCGAACCAACAACCATGCCATTAACAGTCATTACGACGGTCGTCTCAACTAGTATAGCTTTGCTTGGTTTAATCTATCATTTTGAAAGCATGAAATGAAGACTGTCCAAATTTTACATGATGAGCAAAGGCAACTTAACTTAAAGACAGACTCGATGTACATTTTCCGACCAAAATCAAAATCAGCTTCACGCTGTATCCCGCACATAGCAGGGTAGACAAAGGGAACCTAGTGTTAAGACACTCTGTTCCCCACTTTCTGCCGATTTCTGGATGAATTGCGTATTGAGTGGCAGAACTCAACGCCGCGCTTAACCTCGACACCAGAGCGAAGAAATGGAATTATAAATTTAAGTAAATAATTTGCCGACCAATTTTCGAGATATTACGTGTTAAGTGGTGGAGGTCAACTCCTCACCTCTTTATTTTTGTTAATATATAATATGGAGTGACTAAACGAAATTATTTTCAAATATTACCATTTTACCAACTAAAGTAAACGAACTCCCAACTCTTGCATAGCATGGTGTCACATATTTTCTCTATTTACATATATACATTATAAAAATCATAAGCAATTTTCAATGATAGAAGGTCACGCGTGTAGAGAGTAAGTAGGGCAATGTCTTAGCTCATGCTAAACAAGGACTACCACTTCTGTACGCTGCGTTGCCTTTAAATTCGTTTAAAATTCTATTAGATTTAACTGCGTGTGGGTTACTCTTGAGCAAAAATAGTTTTAACAATGTTATTGATCGAATAAGACCGTCGTAGCGCAGCGGTATAGTGTCAGAATAAAAACGACGGTTGTGGGTTGATTGTTTCGATTCCGGCTCGGGGAAAGAATTTTATTTTTCTCTATGTAGTAATTATATAAAGCGTCGCATTGAGTTGCAAATGGGGAACGGAGTGTCTTAGCACTAGGTTTCTTCTGCCTACTCTACTATATGAGAGATACAGCATGACGCTTAAAATAAAATTGAATGAATTAACAAAACATGAATGAATGAAACACGAATTTAAAATCAAAATACAATTCAACAAAAAATAAAATAAAATTTGACTTTTAAAATCAAATGATGACCCTCGTTAAGCCATGTCATACCATCATAAAAAAAACTGTCTGCTGGCTGGCTTACTTTGTTTAAAAAAATACCTGTATTTTTATAATAAATGTTGTATTTCTATATTATTTTCTATCTCCAAAAATCTTCTTTACTTTTCGCCCCAATTCCAGAGATTGTGTGTACTAAAGCCGTGCTTTATAAACAAACTCTGACCGCCAAATTTTGCAAGCATTGAGTGGCGGAACTCAACGCCGCGCTTTTACCAGAGCGAGGAAATAAAAATAATAAATATAAACTTTACCAAAAACTTTACGATTTCAAAAAAAAATATTTAAACCCGTAACTTACGTAGTCTAAATAAACTAATATCGATTCAAATACACTATAAAAGTTCTATTTTTATATATAAAATTTATATTCGAGTAAAAGTAGGTGCTCTACGAATGTGAATAAACGATAGAACAAGCCAATGAACTTTTTATCTATACAATTACTTTATGTATATTATTATATTATAAACATATTTTCATTTTCCTTGTTTACTTCATATTTGATTGTAGTAAATTTATGCCCAATGGATGTGGGTTCGATTCCTAATCGGAGGCGAGTACGTTTTATGCTTGCGTAACTTAACGTCACACTTTTTTTTATATGAAAATCTATAATATTTAATATAGAAATAACACACAACTATCACGCAACCTTAGTATGACTTTAACTTCATTTTTAATGAAATAAAAATTAAAAATATAATCAACTTTAAAAATACAGCAATTTAGGTTAGACGCCCTGGGTCATTAACTGAAAAGTAGATCGAGCTTATTCTTTGTGGAAACAATAAGCTTTGAATTGTGAGAAAAATGTATGGAAAAGTGCGGTCCCAGGCACGAGAGGAGCGACTACAATAGGTGTTATTAGCCTACGCATTATCCTTTACATGACAACGGTACGGAACAAATGACTGAGTAAAAGTAACCTAGTAACGGACCAGAGAAGAGTAGCCCTTTCAAAAATATAATTTCACAGTAAATACAACGAATATTAACTTCACAAAATTTCACATATAATTTTAGTTATTTTGACGGGCCTATAGGAATAAAATATGTTTTAAAACGTATTTCTTTTCAATCCTAGACTTTTCAAAGCTCCGAATTTTTCAATCGGCTTCGTCAAATGAAAATAATTAAGAGTTATTGTTACACATGTACCATTCTTAGCGCCAGTCGTGGCGCAGTCGTCCTAGCGCTACGTAAGCGTACTACTAAAACCACGGCAGGACGCAGGTTCGATTTAAAAAAAGTGTCTAGTTTCCGAAGCATCTCTGACCGCAGGTTTAAAGGGCCACATAGAAATAATTAAGTTATGTAAATGTAATACCTTCCTCAATAAACGTAGATACTATCCAACACAAAACGAATTAACTCTTCAATTTAAATCTAATTAGTTCCTGAGATTAACGTGTCCAAACAAACAAACAATTCAGCGTGATAATATTATGATACTATAGATTTAGCCAAAAAACAAATAAAAAGCTCCAATAAAACTAATAAAAATAATAAATATACGTAGAATATTCCACTATTATTTATTTAAATATTCATTGAAATTCCACGTTTTAATTAAAGCGATAAGTATGATTTCGTACGGCCATTGTCAGTGGCGGGTCAGCCGCCGGGTCACAGTCACAGTACAATAACAACTGGATGTACGATTTAATTTTATGTAAATATTTTAATTAATAAAATGTACGACGCAACGTTGAATTACAACTGACGAATAGAGGATCATCCATTTTTTTTATATCTGGGAAGTATGTTATATAGTGAAGAAAGGTGTCGTAAGATATGTGGAATCAGCTTAGCTGACTGATTTCACAATAGTGACTTACATAGAATGATATCATGGTGAAAATGAAGATGTAAATAAGAAAATATAAGAATAAATAAACTGGCTACGACACGAGATAACAGAAACACACGACGAATCAAAAAGATTCCGTTTTTGTATAATGTATAAAAACGAGAAAATGTTTATTTGTAATAAATATTTCGTTTGCTTTGCGGGCAGGGGCAAAAGCCTGTGATTGTAAGTGTAATAGCTATGGGTTCGACTGCCATAATTTCTTGCTGTGGTTCGTTACCAAGCGCTGCGTTGAGCTCTGTCATTTTACACTCGCCTCAAGAACTAAGACGGAAAGTAGGGAACAGAAATGTCTTAATAGGCACAGAGTGTCCTAACATTCAATTTCCCTCTGCTTTCTTCTGCCACTGTGAAGATAAACAGAAAAACATTTTCTTGTTTTGCAATGTCTTCGTAACCATTTTTTTACATTTTTAAATTATTATCCATAGTTAGAAAAGAAAAAACTTTTTAGAAAACATATATATTAATTTCTCGGACGGTTTCCATAAGACGGGGGTTCAAATCCCGCTACGTTAAAAATTTTATATGCTTTCTAAAAAGTTTTTTTTTCTTTGTAACCTAATTGTTCTTTAATGTTAAGTTCTATATCAATATAGAATTAATAGTCTTTGTAATTTAAATCCTTAGATAGCATAAATTATTATCTCTGATTAACTAGAACACGGCATAAAGGTACTTTTTCCTTTATCACATATCACAATAGGTACAGAAATTCTTTAAGTAAATTCGTACACTAGGGAAACAAAATATTAAAAACGTTTATTAACATGTAGAGGGTCCGGAGCTTAAATTTCGGGTTCGAATCCTGTAAATATAAATCGATTTTTGTTAAATAAAAGTAGTGATACATAATTTACGACAGGTTTGGTTAGGTTAGGTTAGTTCAGATTTCACACCCAAGAATAATATAGTTATGGAAACAAAACACGATTACTATAAAGTTTAAGTTATAAAAGATCATATTATAAAGAAAGTCATAAGGAAGAGACTGTTTAGATAATCCTACTAATTTTATAAATGTGAAAGCTTGTGAGGATGAATAGACGTTTTTTCCACTTTCACGTAGAAACTACTGAAATGATTTAAATTAAACATTGTAGAAATACAGCATAATATATCAGAATATCCCATACTGTATAAAATACATAGGTTATAGTATAACAATAAGTTATTAAATTTGTGGCGCAAGCGTTCGACGGCAAAGGCGACGAGTTGTGGGTTCAATTCCCAATTGGGAAAATGAAAATAATTTCTTTGCTTTAGTAACGAGGCAAAACGCGACATTGAGTTCCATTACTCAACACACAATGCCTCCAGAATTCAGCGAAAACTAGGAAACGGATGTGTTTCAATGGGAGCGGAGTGTCTTAACACTAGGTTCCCAGGTTCCACCTACCCTGCGATATATATATTATTTAAAAAGGCTGCACATACATCGCTAGTACCGTAACATACATAATACGAGTACCTGACATTTAGAACATGCCCTAAAATTTACAAAATCACTATAACTTGTATTATATAATAGAAAATCCTTTACAAATCTAAAGTAAGCACCTTTCATATAGTAAAACACACAAAATACTCATAATATATAACAAAATACAAAACATTTAACAGCGTCAGCGTAGTGTGAAGGATACGCGATAAGCCAACGAGCGTGAAGACGACCGTGCAGACCCAAATAGGATGGGCTGTCGGTTGTTGCCAGTTTATTGTATATCGTAGACAGTATTTCAGTATTATAATAAACTAATATTGAGTAATGATACTGGAGATATGTTTTTTATATACAAAGAAGAAAATTCAGTAAAAACTAAATTGGTCGTAGTGTAGTGGTACAGTGTCTGGTTGTAAGTATGATGGTTGTGGGTTTGATCTCATTTGGAAAACATATTATTTTCGTTTGGAGTTCCATCACTCAATACGCAATGTCTCGAACATTGGGCTGTGCAATCAGAGTATCTTAACACTAGATTCCCTCTGCCAATGGGACACGTAAAAAGGGTAAAGCTGGTAAAAAAAGAATAACAGTAAGTTTTATAATAACCCGAGGGTTCCAAAAATATGTTGTTGGTGCTGGACTCTATAAAACGGCTCTGATTTTATTTATTGTTAATTTTGCAATAATAAACACACTTCATCTAGTAAGTGCCTGTAATATAAAAAAATACACCACTTTTCTAATTAAAACCAAGAAAAATCTTTAGAAAAATCGGGTAAAATTTAAATCTTTTAACATTATTTACACTAAGAAAAGAAAAACGTTTTAGAAATAAGTTGTATATATTAAAGTGGCGCGGATACTAGTTCACTTTAAAATTTCTGTACATTTTTTCAAATAAATATAATCTATATGAATGTAAATATAAACTAAGAAACATACATAAAAGTTGTTATTTTAATTAATTAATTTCAACCATGAAGGACATTGCATATCGATTCAATAATAATTAACCAACATACACTATGATACGTACCTAAATTGATAACATACATATATACATATAATAAAACTGTAACTCGTGGGTTTTTAAATATGGAAGATACACTAGAAAATCTATTATTGGGGACATTTATTTATTGTAATAGAACCCAAAACAATGTTTTTTAATAATGTTTATGTGTGCTTTTGTTCACGCTAATCGCATTCATTCTATCCAGAATAGAAACATTGAACGCTCAGAGTCGGAACTCAACGCCGTATGTCGTCTTGCCAGAGTGGAAAACTTAAGATAATGTATTCATTGTCTTAAGTTTTCCACTACAGAGCCCTACAGAGATCTCCGCGTTATATTCACCAGCCAAACGTCCCAGTGTGCCCATAATAAGTTAAAAAAAAAAACAAACATATCTGCCCTGATCTGCTACTAACAGCATCACTGTAGTTTTTCCATTAAGAGCCATCCAGAATCACGTTTCGTTTGAGTGACCCCTACAATGTAACGTGGAGCTTCAGCCAGATATATCTAGTATACATTGCGGACTCAGATTGACCACTTCAACTACTTGTTTGTAATCCAATTTAGAGTACTGCATAGATTGTTTTCTTATATTGAAGTTTTGAATAACGTAACCCAACGCCGCCGTACTTTATATGACTAGCTAAGGGAAACTTTTGAATTATTATTAGTGTTAGTTACATACCCATTAAAACCAGAATTAATAGTTTGGGTTTAGTAATATCATTAATAAAAAGTTGAGTTCCACCACTCAACACGCCATGCCTCCAGAACTCAACGGAAAGTGGGGAACGGTGTGTCTTAACACTAGGTCCCCTCTGCCTACCCTGCTGTGTGGAGGATACAGCGTGAAGCTGATTTAATTTAATTTTATAATGTATCATAAAGTTCAGACAAGTAACTTATAAACAAAACAAACAATCCTATAGCATAAACTGAATTAATATAACCAGTGACACTCGCGCAATGAAGACAAATCACACGACGTATCATTAATCAAAATCGGTTCACGGGTTTAACATTTACAAGGGAGCAAAGAAACAGACATACATACGCGCTAAAAACATAACCCTTCTTTCAGGCTTTGCCGCAGTCGGTTAAATAGCAACTTTACGCTATTCCCTACAAAGCACTCACTTTCTATACAACTTACTATACAAAAGTTATATAACATTTTCCAATAAACGATTATTAAAAGCTGGGAGAAGCCACTATCCCCACCACACTTCTCAACCACCCCTATTTAAAACGGCGCCGTACGAGGGAGCTGATCTAAATTACCTCGTTATATCTTTAAATATATTCAATAAAGTCATGATACGGTGTTAAATAGAAAATTCGCCAATATCGCTCCGTAATAGATACCGGAATGCTTTGCTCATCACTAGCAATTTTATATGAAAGTAAGCAACGTTGGAGTAAAAGTATAGAGAAACTATAGAAAATTAAGTAGAGGCCATCGTGGCGCAGTAGGAAACCGTTTGACTGTAATCGCGGCGGTTGTTTGTTCGAGCTCCATTCCGACAAACGATTATATTTAAATTATTTTCATTTCAACGCTTTGTTATATGAAACACGGCGTTGAGTTCCGCTACTTAACACGCAATGTCTTGAAAATAGGACGAAAAGTAAGGAAAGGAGTGTCTTAAAACTAGGTACCCTCAGCCCATTTGAGTAGGCGGGATAAACAGTGAATCTAATAAAAAAAATCTACATACGTAGCTATCTTATCACCGATGACTGAATATACGCGATAGTTCCGAGTCCAAATTACTATCGAAGGATATAGAAATGTATTACAAGACAGTTATTCTAAAGTTCAGTTCAGATCAGATGCACGCCAGGCTATTGATATTTAGTCAGGCGAGGCCAGTCGTGGCGCAGCGGCACGAAGTGTGACTGTAAAACCGACTGGTTGTGGGTCCGATCCCCACTCAAGGACATGACATATTTACTTAAATGGATATTTCCATTTCTGCGCTTTGGTGTCGAGGCTATGCGCGGCGTTGAGTTCTGCCACTCAACACGCAATGCTTCCAGAATTCGGCAGAAACTGGGGAACGGAGTGTCTTTACACTAGGTTCCCTCTGCCTACCATGCTGTGTGCGGGATACAGCGTGAAGCTGATTTTTAAAAGTGTATTAAAATATACATACATACACAATATAATACAAAATAATAATACCTAGACAAGTTTAATAAAGAGCTTTCTAAGCTCTCGAGCTTCTAATAAAGCAACATTATCCTGTAGAACGTAATTTACTACAACGGATGACCACAGTAATTTGGCAAGGACAACACACTTGGAGAGCGGGCACGATGTTAACTCAGCAGCTTACTATAATATAAAAGGTTCTCTTATAAAAGTAAATCAATAAATCAGCTTTACGCTGTATCCCGCACGCAGCAGGGTGACCAGAGGGAATCTAGTGTTAAGACACTCCGTTCCCTACTTTCTGCCGAATTCTGGAGGCATTGTGTGTTGAGTGGCAGAACTCAACGCCGGCTGTGCCTGGACACCAGAACGAAGAAATAGAAATTTAAGAAAATATTTCATCTCCTCTAGTGGGGATCGAACCCACAGCCAATCGGTTTTACAGTCACACCTTGTGCCCCTGCGTCACGACTGGCCTCTCTGATAATACGGTAATATATAACGTTTTCGCGCTGTATCCCGCATATAGCTAGGGTAGATAAAGGGAACCTAGTGTTAAAACACTCCGTTCCCCACTCTCCGTCCAATTTTTGGGACCTGTTTTGGTGGCGAAACTAAACCGTTTCTTTGTTCTTGAAGATGATAGACGTTTTTGCGTTTTGTAAATATATTTCAATTTTTATTTTTGTTTATAATAAATATATTATTGAAAACATATTCAAATGTGCTTTAGATGTTCTAAAAATAAAATGTTCTTAATATTTCTAGAAGGAAAACGGAAACGCAATACAGGTTTCTCATATATGTTCATTTTGTGAATCATTATTAGCATTATTAATACACGAAAATCTTTAGATCACAGAAATAATAAATCCGGTTGTGCCACGCAAGATATGACATATTGCCACCTATTTCTTACATGTTTTAGATGCCTCAGATGCTGAAACGTAGGGCCACGTCTTTTACTAGCATAGAGAAACGATCACTTAAAAGATATATAAAAAGGAAATAAGAACCAGCATCAACCTGAGTACACAACAACCCCACCATTTTACCATTTCACCCAAAATAGTTAATTTTAATAGGGAATTTAGAGGAAAAACCACCGACGTTGGAGACACAGAGGCGTTGACATATAATACTGCGGCCGTCAGCCAAGTGGCTCGCCTTGGGAGGCGCCGGCCGGGCGGAGCATCGCCAGCGTCCGCATGTAGGCTAAGCTGAGATGAACATTTCATCTGTTTTACAGTTTAATTGCTTTAGCGTTTAAACTGAAATAAACAAACAAACATCTTCATTAAACTTGCTGATATATTTATTACTAAAGTCCATTAGATCTTTATAAATGGGTCGATAGAAAAAATGGCTTCGCTCCCTATGGTAACTTTTTGTGACTTTTATCTCTTTTTTTCCGATTCTTTCTTTATTTATATTGCAAGTTCTCACTTCATGCTATGTTTCATAACTAAGTCCACGGGAAGTATCCTATATTTTTTGATTACGCTGCATATTTTTTTCATACAAAATGCGACGTATTCGATGCATAAATGCTCGTATGTTTTGATTGCGCTGACTGAGAAGCTTCATTTTTGCTATACTTAAAAGGACCATAGACTTGATTATTTGATATTAATTTCAGCACGAGACCTTCACGCGACCTCGATATAAATTATCTTGATAGACGGACAACAACATGATTGTCCTATAAGGGTTCCATTTTACCTTTTAAGGTACGGAACCTTAAAAAGAAATAAACGATTAAACCAAATATTTATTCATGAATCAAGAATAAATTTCTTGAAAAATGAACGTTAATTTTAATTTCTCTTAATGAATAAGAAAGGTGAAACGGTGAACTTAAAAAGACTTTGTAGACTTTTTTTTACTTTGAAAACGTTTAAAGTTACCAAAGTTAGTTAAGGCGGTTCTTAGACGTACTCTATCGATTTGTTACTTTTCAAGTGAAAATTTTCTAGCGAGTTATAAACTT
>DWQW01005891.1:0-17112 GCA_018249695.1 Heliconius erato demophoon
TTTTATGTACATATTAAAGCATGTGTATTAGGCAAGAACCCCTGTGCAGGTGAAGGCCTCCTCCAAAGATGCCCAGTCTTCCCTTGACTGGGCTTTTTGTTTGTAGGGTTTTATTTTGTTAAGTTTTATTTTTAATAACTTGGAGGGTTTTGGTCTTGATCTTCCACGGTGACCAGCCGGATTGGAAGAATTAATTAGTTTTTTGTTATATTTTCTGTTTTTGCTATGTGAGAGGGGGTGTTCATTTCTACAAGACGTTGTTTGTATTTTCGAGCTTCTTTGAAGGGTAATTTGAGTTTTTTCCACTAAAGAAGTTCAATAAACCCGGTTTTACTGGCCCCTCAGCAAGGCTGGACGATCTGTGTAAGTTACTCCTAGTCTAGAACAAGTGGACATACGGACAATAAAGTGATCCTATAAGGGTGCCGTGTAACCCTAAAAGCCATGAGGTAACCCTAAATAAAACATATTAGTATATAGATAAAATATTATGAATTAAAAAAAACTAAGACAACATCTAAAAAAGTGATTTTGTCGAAATGGTTTTCATGGACATATCAAATATTATTGATACGCAAGGCTACCAGGAAAAAAAGGGAAATAGGATAAATCTGGAACGGCTGTAAGTAGCTTTTAGTTAAGATTTATGTAAGATAAAAAGGACCGAGGGGACCATATCACCACAAAGTCGATTTGACAGTTATTATGTGTACGAATGTAAAAAAACGTTGATGTATCTATTTCTTAAGTTGTAATAAAAATTTAATAGTAGGTATCGAGGCAAAGCGCGGCGTTGAGTTCCGCCACTTAACACGCAATGCCGAATCCATCAGGCTAACCTGCTCTGTATGGGATACAGCGTGAAGTTGAGCGAAATATTTGCATCATATATCTAACAAATTGCAAAAATGATTACAGTACCTACCAGTAAAATTTAAATTTTCAAAAGGAAAAACACAAGAGATTTTTAAATATGAAAAGCTGACGTTATTGATATAAGCTAAGTAAAAGAGCCCATTTTGCTTGTTTTATAATTTCTTTAATTTCAAAGTATAATAGTAAATGTTACTATTGTAAAGTTATTCTTCCAAAAAAAAAAATTTGTGATTTAAATATTTCTATATTTTACAACAAAGCGATATTATCTATATCAGGTCTTAATTCCAAGTTTACTATTAATAATGAAATAGAAATATATAATATTTAATAACTAAATATACCAAGTATTTAATAACTTCAAATCCTTCTCTCTCAACTCCATATTAAAAATAAAATAAATCAGCTTTACGCTGTATCCCGCACACAGCAGGGTAGGCAGAGGGAATCTAGTGTTAAGACACTCCGTTCCCCACTTTCTGCCGAATTCTGGAAGCATTGCGTGTTGAGTGGCAGAACTCAACGCCGCGCTCAACCTCGACACCAGAGCGAAAAAATGGAAATATAAATTTAAGTAAATATTTCATCTCCTAGAGTGGGGATCGAACCCACAACCAGTCGGTTTTACAGTCACACCTCGTGCCGCTGCGCCACGACTGGCCTCAAAAAATATCAACAAATTTATTATATTAATCCTATTCACTCACTGATCGGATTCGCCTCGGTCTACTATATATATTTTTAATCTGCTTCACGCTGTATCCCGCATATAGCAGGATAGGCAGATGGGACGTAGTATTAAGACACTCCGTTAAGGATCGGACCCACAAATGTCGCGTTACAGTCACACCCTCGTACCCCTGCACCATGACGCCCTATAAGTAATCAATGAAAATTCTATTTAACCCATACGAACTAAAATAGTACCATTCAAAATAGAATTTTATCAACTCAAGTTTATAATCGCTTCTTTGAACGATTATTATTTTTTAATGGTCACAGGGCGTAGCCGACCTCATAATCAAATGATAGACGCTCCGGTGAACATCCAAGCCTTATTCAAAACGTGGACCATTGCCGCAGTGTAAACAGACGAAACTGGTATAATTAGACGAAATTGTTTCCGAAATAGCGATACTACTGTGGAGTGGAGTAGGTGTTTTTTTTGTTTTATACACTGAAAATTTCTTTGAAAATATATTTCTTTGAAACTGATGTGAAAAATAAAACATCAGCTTCACGATGTATCCCGCACACAGCAGAGTAGGCAGAGGAAACCTAGTGTTAAGAAACTCCGTTGCCCACTTTTTGGAGGCAAATTTGGAGGCACTGTATGTTGAGTCGCGGAATTCAACGCCGCGCTTTACTTAGACGTGAAGAAAAATATAAATAAACTTAAATAAATACTTTAACTCCTCGAGTGGGAATCGACCCACAACCAGTCGCGTTCACAGTTACACTTTGTGCACCTGCGCCACGACTGGCCTCTAGCGTTGAAAATATGCAAATTTTTGTTTCAATGTGATTATGATAGAGTATAGCGCGCCCTTTTGCAATTTAAATGCAGCGTAACGTTCAGAGGAAGAAGAACAAAAACCTGTTAATATTTTGTAAATTTTCACTTTTGAGTTTAATTACAAGCTTATTATATTTATAGCTTTACGCTTTTACCACGCATATTGTAAAGTAAGCAGAAAGAATCTAGTGTTAAGACACTCCGTCCGAGTTTAAGTCATTGTCTGCTGCATACCGAAACTCAACGCTACAGATTATTATCGCACCAGAGCGAAAAGTTAATATAATGTCATTCCTCCAAGTAGAAATAGAACCCACTATTATTGCGTTTACAGTTTAAAGCCGTCCCTGCAGGCGTCAATCAATCGTATTTAAATTTAAAAGTTTGAATTACTTTTTTGTTCATCACTATACGAGAGAGCGCTAGACTGTTGAGCTAAAGTGTAGCATTTTGAAAATTGCATTAAAATGTGCATGTTTGAAATTTCTAAGCATATTTGTATAATCAGTCGGTGTGAAACGTTGGTTTTAATGACTTTTGAGCAACCATAATAATTTTTGCTAGTATTAGACTAGAGACTCCAACGCGGCTTCGCTCGCTTCAACTTATTTTTATATTATAGCCAAAACATAATATTTTTATAAAATGTATTTAATGTTATTTGTAATATCTCTAACAATATGTGTATAAAGTTTCATAATAATCGGTTGAATAATTTCGACGTGAAAGCGTAACAGACAAACATTTTCATTTATATTTACATACACTTACATTATAATATTAGTGCGATATAATTATAATTTGCCATATGAGATTATTTGTTTCTATTGTTAGAACAAATAACCTACTAAATTAAATACGTAGAAAGACAAAGGCTTTTAATGAAAATGAACGTGGTCACATGAAATTGAATTTTAATTAAGCTTCTTGTGCATTACTAATGAAACAAACGGTGTGAGGGTAGGCTTTGTCTTCCTATAATTTTCCATATAACTGTAATTAAAAGGTATTTTTCGTGCAGGGGCGCAAGCGTGTGATTATAAACGCGACAGTAGTAGCTTCGATGCCGTCTGAGGGAATACAAATTTTATATTTTAATCTCCTCGCTCTGGTAACGACTGCGACGTTGGGTTTCGGCACTCAATAAGTAATGCCTTGAGAATGTGGCGAAATCTTAACACTAGTTCCCCAGGTTCCTATTCTATCTGCCTATCTTGTCATGTTCGAGATGCAGCCTGAAGCTAAAAAGAAACCGGTCAAATGCGAGTCTGACTCGCATACTGAAGGCTCCGTACTAATTGCAGGATTTTATGCCAACAGGATGTAAAATAAAAGTTGACAAACTTAAATTTACGGATGTATGCATTCATTTTGTATGAAATGAACTACAATTATAAGATTGTAATATTTGTTTTCTATGAAATATATATAAATTTTCACTTTTTGGTTTTTTTCCTTTATTTGTACTGCAAGTTGTAATTTTCTGCTAAATTACAGCCAACAATTAGGATAATTGTTAGCCCACGACAAGTACCATACAGGTTTGGTTAGACGGCGAATTTCATAAAAAATGCAGTAATAACGATTTTTTCTGTCCTCTAAGGGACCATGGTCTAGAATATTTGACATTAATTTACACACATACACATATTCATTTACACACAGACAAATAGTCTTGACAGAAGGACAGACGGACAACAGAGTGAAGGTAAAGGGGTTCCGTTTTGTCGATAGGAGATACTGAACCCTAAAAAAAGATATATTTTTAAATGTTTCTAGGTTTTATTTTAAATACGCTACAAGATCTATAATATGAAAAGATCTAAAATATGTGAAAACAATTCAATTGAATACCATCATATACCACCAATTAAACATAAATACGCTGGGATGAATAAATTATTTTGGAAATTATAATTTTCCTCCACCTCAAAATTGCTCATAATTTCAATTAAAGAAGGCTTCCTTTCCAACCATTATCAAAATTTCGTCAGGGCTTAGATTATTAGTGAATTTGCATACAAAACGATTGTTGTGGATTTCATGGTATCATTTATGAACGATTGTTTACAACTAAACTATAGTGATTTTTTGTATATTACTATAATAAAATAGTGATCGCGATTCTAATAATTATTATTTGTGATAACTATCTACTATAAGTATTGATGAATATTAATAATATAAATAAAAACTATAAAAACCAAAGAGTGAAACAAAGTGATATGGGAGTGAAGGTGACTTAAATGTGAATTGCCTGTTGTACGCAGATGATGCAGTGCTCATTGCATCATCAGAATGCGAGTTACAGGCATTGGTCATCACTCTTAAAATAGGGTGTAAAAATGAATCCTAAATATGATTGAGACAAAGGTTCTGGTTTTTGAACGAGATGAAGAAAGCACGGAAAGCAAGATCAGTGTAAATGGTAACATATTAGAACAAGTGAATGAAGTGGTATACTTGGGAAGTATGTTCAGTAGAAATGGAAGACACGAGATAGATGTGGAAACGCGTATTGCTGCCGGTAACAGGGTTAACGGAGCATTAGCTGAATTAATGAGACGGCGAAACGTCAGCACGGCTGCGGGTTTGGCCGTACACCACGCATTTTTGGTACCGACACTGTTATACGGCAACGAAACGTGGGTATTACAGAAGAAGAATGAAAGAAAGATGAGAGATGCGATGTCTTCGTAGGATATGCCGAGTCAGCTTAGCTGATAGAATCCGCGATGAAGAGGTACACAGAATGGCAGGTAGGCAACCATGTCACGGTGAGAATGAAAAAGAACCTGCTCAGCAGGTTTGGGTACGTCGAACATTCGTTAGAGTGATGAAAGAATGGCAAAAAATATTACGATGGAAAAGTGGGTGATAAGAGGTATGGGAAGACCTCGGTTGACCGTGGAGGAAGGTCACGTAAAAAGCATGAGGACCCCCCGTAGGGCATGCATGAAGAGATTGGTGACAGTGGACGAGGCGAAAGAGGTATGTAGAGACCGTATTATCGGGCGCTCCGTGCTCTCTGACTACCCTGCTAGGAAGTAACTATTAAAACTGATACTAAAGCTAGATAATTTATGTTTTTTATGTTCATTATCTACATTTACATTGTGTACCCCATAGCACCACATAGCAGAATAGGCAGAGGAAACCTGGAAATGTAGTGTTAAGAAGTTCATCACATTCCGCCGAATTCTCCAGGCTTTTCAAATTGAGTGGCGGAACTCAACGCCGCTCTTTGCCCCGTCACTTGAGTGAAGAAATGAAAATATTAAATATTTCATTCCCACAAATGTAAAACAAACCCACAATCGTCGCTTTTACGGTCACACCCTTGTTGCTTTGCGCCATGACGGCCTCAAAACCAAACAACCTGCTTATTAAAAAGAAAAAACAAACACTAAAAATATATATTTAGTAAGTAACACTATATGCAAATACTATTTCTGGTTCGTATTAATCCTACGTCAGAACCGTCGTCATTTGTCACTCGCCTTTATTAAGGCGATGCTTTTTCACAGTGACGAGATGCGCGACAGTTTGAAAATGTTTCTACAAATTAAATATTCAATGGTCAACAGTTTTATATTAAATATGTTTATTTTTGAGGCCAGTCGTGGCGCAGCGGCACGAGGTGACTGTAAAACCGACTGGTTGTGGGTTCGATCCCCACTCGAGGAGATGAAATATTTACTTAAATTTATATGTCCATTTCTTCGTTCTGGTGTCGAGGTTAAGCGCGGCGTTGAGTTCTGTCACTCAACACGCAATGCCTCCAGAATTCGGCAGAAAGTGGGGAACAGAGTGTCTTAACACTGGGTTCCCTCTGCCTACCCTGCAGTGTGCGGGATACAGCGTGAAGCTGATTTAATTTTTTTTTATGTTTATTTATTTTACATTTATCGGTTATGCACATTTTTATTTTGTCGAGTTGTTTTTTTTTAGCTTCACGCTGTATCCCGCACAACAGGGCAGGCAGAGGGAACTTAGTGTTAAGATTGAATTTTAGAGACATTGCATGTTGAGTTGCGGAACTCAACGCCACGCTTTGCCTCAAGACCAGAGCAAAGATAATATAAAATATTTAATTTCTACGAGTAGGAATCGAATCCACAATCTATCGCCTTTACAGCCCAACAATCGTTCTAAGTTTGTAAAAATATATACATATGAAAAATATAAAAATAATATATAAGAAAAAAAAAAGATAAACGTATGAAAATAAAATATGCTCGAATACGAATATAAAACGAAAACTATTAACATGTCAAAAATTAAAGTTTTAAAAATATCTAAATTTACGAAAAAAAAATCTTTGATATCTATTATCCTAATATAATAGATCTCTCATTTAATTTCACATTACATACATAATTCACAGCCATCATGGGAAACAGATGAAAGGAAGTCATAATTAGTTCCCCCAAAATTAATTCAAGTTTCCAAGAGCTCGTTCTGTTTACCTTACAACCCTCGTAAGCTTCCGTAATAACCCTCTCAAAGTTCCCTTTTAAAAGAAATCAATGTGGACAAGAAAAGGGCTCGGTGTTTCAAACATGAAACTTCTTTCTTTTCTTTTGAACATTCTTTTCTGAAACTTATTTCTACTATTTTCATCTTTCTTTGACCTTTGGGGATTGGTTTCAGGACTATTTACTTAATACCAATAAAGTGTTCGCGTGGAGATCGCCGCCATTCCTTTGTTCTTATCTATATATATAAAAGGTCTTGTCCATGATATAGATATGGATATTTTTGTTTGTGTGTAGTAAACTAGCCGATATTGGAATTCGTTATTGATGTAACGGTTTTGAAAGAAAATTTATGTCAGGAAGTAGGAACCTGAGAACGTAGTGTTAAGATATTCCGTTCCCATTAAGGCACTTCCGTTTCGTTCTTTTCGCCAAATTCAGGAGGCATTGTGTGTTGAGTGGCGGAACTCAACGCTGCCTCTTATCAATTAAGAACAAAAAAGGCACGGACAACAAAAGTCTGTGGCGCAAAACAATTCAAGCATAAAAAAAAAGAAAAACGCTGCCTCTTAACCAGAACGAGAAAATGAAAATATTTAGCAAACAACATTATTAAACAGAATTTTTCTTTTTTATGTGTATATTTATTAAAAGTTATTAAAATTTGTAACGTATCTATCTACGAAATAATTGAAAAAATAGGATTATGTGCGAGTCGATCTCGCTCACTGAGACTTCCGTATCAATTTCGGTAGGTTAACGGGAAGTACAAATTATAAAAATTGACAAACTTAAATTTGTTGGCGTATGCACTCAATTTGTATGAAATCAACTACAAATATAAATTTGTAATTATTATTTTTATAAAATACTTAATTGGAATTTTTCCTTTATTTGCATTGTAAGTTCTCATTTCATTTCAAATTTCATAACTTATGAAAAAGAAACAAGCATTTGAGCTTCGATTTCATACAAATCGAATTTCATACAAAATGCAACAATATCCAAGCACAAATGCTTGTTTCTTTTGATTACGTTGACAAGATTATTTTTTTCTGTGGTTTGATATTAATTTCAGCTTGATACCTCCACGCGATCTCGAGATAAATAGTCTTGACAGACGGACAACAAAGAGATAAGTGCTCTGTTCACCTTTTGAAATATTTAGCCCTAAAAATAAATAAATATGTGTATTTTTTTTTCAATATCATCATCAATAGATAAGCCATTCCGTTTTTTACGTTTATATTTTAATTTTTTACCTCTTTTATACTTTTCACACGAACCGATTTACTCTGAAACATCCACTTTATAAAACTTAAGATATATTTTTTAATATTAAGTACAATAGCTTTTATCAATAATGTAAATAAAAAGAAATAAAATTAACATTTTAATATCGATTACATTAATATACATTATATAAAACCTTCTTAGAGTTTTGGATAAGCATCTCTACAATTTTGTAAAACGAATAATCCTCACAAATCATTTGAGATGAAACACTTACTTACTTTGGACTTATTTAATTCTAGAGAACGAACCGCCGTGACAACTGTTGCCGTTAAGAGCGTACACTCCAATTTTTCTTGAGAAAATAAAATGCTCTTCTATGAGAGATTATAAGCTTGCTCGTTGTTTATTATAATATTCTTAGTTATTTCTAATATTGAGGCCAGTCGTGGCGCAGCGGCATGAAGTGTGACTGTAAAACCGACTGGTTGTGAATTCGATCCCCACTCGAAGAGAGGAAATATTTACTTAAATTTATATTTCCATTTCTTCGCTCTGGTGTCGAGGTTAAGCGCGGCGTTGAGTTCTGCCCCTCAACACGCAATACCTCCAGAATTCGGAAGAAATTGGGTAACGGAGTGTCTAAACACTAGGTTCGCTCTGCCTGCTGTGTGCGGGATACAGCGTGAAGCTGATTTTTTATTTTTTTTATTTTTAATAACACAATATAATAATAATAAAAACTTAATTTCTCACACAATACGAATTTACAAAAACTTAAATTTTTCTTTACATACACATATAATACAATTTGCAATTATATGAGACCGACGCTTGCACAAAGCTGAAGGCCTGTGTAAGTAGTACACAAAAAGAAGATTACAGTATAGCAACCGTAATCATAGGCGAAAATAAATACATACATAAATATAAGACAATTTAAATTACTATAAATATTTATTAAAAAAATAATACTAGTGGTTTCTAATGCATACGTACATAAGTAAGTATGTACTCGTATACTGTATAATAAGGAAAGTGTGGAGAATAAGTGTGCGCGATTTGGTGTGAGTGAGTGTGTGTGTGTGTGTGGGTGTGCGTGCGCGTGTGCGAAATTTTTTTAATATTTATTATGATACTCAGGGATTTAATATTTTATTATATAACATTTAAGTATTTGAGGACGTCGTAGTGGGTCAGCTTGCGATTGAGGAGGCTATGGTTGTGGATTCGAACCCCATTTGAATCAATTTGAGGTCAGTAGTGGCGCAGGTACACAAGCCTACATCTGCTAACGCTACATGTTGTGGGTGTAAATTCCACTTGACGAAACGAAATATTTAATATCCTCATTGGTTCGCTGTGGAAACGAGGCAAAGCGCGGCGCTAAGTTACGCCACTCTACACGCCATGCTTATGTCTTAATGAGAAATGAGTGTCTTAACACTAAGTTCCCTCTGCCTACGCTGTTATATGCGCGATACAGCGTGAATATATATATTTGAACAAAAATCATAATGGACCATCATCTAATCTTCTTGCGCCAATTGGTTCGATAAGCTAATCGTGTTCGTTTATGTCATAAAATCTTTATGGCCTCGATCGTATGTTACTTTTTATTAAAACTCTGGCGTTTCATATCAAAACTTAAATAAAAAAGGAACTTATACAGTATTAACATTATATTGAAACCAGTCGTGGCGCAGGGGTACAGACGTGTAGCTGTAATCGCGACAGGTTGTGGGTACGATCCCCACTCGAAGAAATGAAATATTTTTTATTTTAGCGGCAAAGCGAGACGTTGAGTTCTGCCACTCACCACACAATGCCTACAGAATTCGGCAGAAAGTTGAGAGCGGAGTGTCTTTACACTAGGTTTTCTCTGCCTACCCTGCTGAAAGCCTGTTAAGCTGAAAAAAAAACAACATTAACTTCATTGAATAAATTTAGTTGTAATATTCAAGTAACTGAATATTATAACTACATTTTGATGCAAAGTCCCGAAGCTATCCCACAGGAGTCTTCTCTTATAGCATTGACTAAGACTTGAGCAAATTTTAATTTGAATTCAAAAATTTTTTTTATAAAATAAGTGAATATTCATATAAGATTTAATTTTCACGAAACTATTATATGAACTTCTATTGTTATTATTATTTTTTTTAGCTTCACGCTGTATCCCGCACACAGCAGGGTAGGCAGAGGGAACCTAATGTAGGACACTCCGTTCCCCACTTCCTGCCGAATTCTGGAGGCATTGCGTGTTAAGTTGCAGAATTCAACGCCGCGCTTTGCCTTGACACCAGAGCGAAGAAATGGAAATATACATTTAAATAAATATTTCATCTCCTCAAGTGTGGATCGAACCCACAACCAGTCGGTTTTACAGTCACACTTTGTGCCCCTGCGCTACGACTGGCCTCAACTTCTATTATAATATTATATTATTGAGATGAAAGGAAATTAGAATATTATAAATGACTTTATAATACGCCAGTCATGGCTAGAGGCACAAGCGTGTGACTGTAAATGCGACAGGTTGTAGGTTCAATTCTTACTCGATGAAATGAAATATTTAATATTTTCATTTCGCTTCGCTCTGGTATTCAGCTTCCACCACTTTCGGCCAAATTCTGGAGAAAATCCGTGGCAAAACTCAACGCTGCTCTATACCTCGTTTTTAAAACTAAGAAATAATAATATTGACCATTTCATTTCCCCCAGTGTTCCCACCACCACGACTGGTTTCATTTTAAACATTAAAAATAATAGTCATAATTTTAATAATAATAATAATTTTAATCGTGTTTAGTAGTATTGAAATAGTTAACTAAAATGTTTTAATTCGCGTCTATTTGCCAGATTAGTTGTCTGGTACACACGAGCGGAGTTACCAGCCATAGCTTCATGAATAGACCGACGTTAATATGTCACTTTGTGGCTGGCTGAACGGGAGTTTCACTGTCTTTTAGTCTCATATACATATGAGAATTAAAAAGATTTTCATCTATATATCTCACTAAGCGAAAATTGAGGCCAGGCGTGGCAGGGTGCCACTGTAAACGCGACAGGCTGTGGGTTCGATTCCTATTCGAGGAAATGAAATATTCAATATATTCTATTCTTTGCTTTTAGTGTTGTGGCATAGCGCGGCGTTGTGTTCCGCCACATCCCCTACCTTGTTACATTAGGGGTACAGCGTGAAGCTACAAAAATATTCGTTGAGTTCAGCCACTCAACACACAATTCCACCAAAATTCGGTAGAAAGTGGGGAGCGGAGTGTCTTAACACTAGGATTCCTCTGCCTACCCTGCTTCACGCGGGATATAGCGTTAAGCTGAAAATTGCATACTTTGCTCCACTTTCAAATGTAGGTTATATTTTGCAGCATTAACGGGTATTATTACAGCATCTGTTAAACGGGTCTGTGAATTTGGAGCAGCAAAATATTACAAAATTTGAACGAGTTTTTTTTCAGTATTAAAATTCTGAACACTATTGTGTATTCGAGTAAATATATAAATAAGTACATATATAAGGCTGTCGTGGCCCAGGGGTACAAGGATGTGACCGTAACGTGGGTTCGATCCCCACTCGAAGGACTAATTTATTTATTTATTTTTCTCACCCTAATATATTTAGGCCAGTCGTGGCGCAGTGACATAAAGTGTGACTGTAAAACCGACTGGTTGTGGGTTCGATCCCCGCTCGAGGAGATGAAATATTTACTGAAATTTATTTTTCCATTTCTTCGCTCTGCCACTCAACACACAATGCCTCCAGAATTCGTCAGAAAATGGGGAACGGAGTGTCTTATGACACTAGTTTCCCTCTGCCTACCCTGCTGTGTGCGGGATACAGCATGATGCTGATTTATTTATTTAATATATTAATTTCTTCAATTCCGCCACCCAACACGCAATGCAATCGAAAAGTTCGGTGGAAAGTGGGGAACGGAGTGTCTTATCACAATGTTCTCTCCGCCTAACCCGCTGACGCTGTGTTCAGATTATACCGTGAAGCTGATTTTTGATTTTATAGATGTACTATCTGTAGTATGTGGGTCAGCTCCAAAGTTATCTTTTCATCATATTTTATATACATAAATATGACGAAGGGCGACAGAGCACGTAGGGCAATGTGAGATTGTAATCGTAACGGTTACGGATTCAATTCCCACTCAATAGTATATTTTAAATTATTTTCGTATGCAGGGCGTGGTCTTAAGTTCCGTCTCAAAATAGGGGTGATGCGTGTCTTATCACTAGGTTCCCTTCGACCCTGCTATAGAAAAAGCTTGTTGTATGACTTTGTATGATATTTTATTCTAATTCCAAAACGATTTTCTGTTTTACCATGAAAAAGAATAATAAAAACTCATTTAAGACTACAATATAATGAACGTCCAATCGATATGATAATGCTAGTCAAAAAAAATCCTGTAAGTTGTTTAGAATGAAAACTTGTACATAGATCCAACGTTGAAACTTTGCGAGTTCGACACCTGTGGCGGTTATAAAATATCTATATACCCTGACTTCCCTATATCAGTTACTACTTGGGTCTAATTAAGTTGTTTTACTTTAACTTTTTCCACTGTGATAAAAATCCGGTAAGAAAACCACTCCATCTTAATCGTCTAAAACCTTTTTGGGATTCTGAAAAAGTATAACAATTTATCCTCATTAGAGGTTTTGTTTGTATGTGTTTTCTGGAAATAGATCGGAAAACTACTTAATTTTTTTTTAACAAATGAAGCTTTAAACAAATGAACATTTTTTTTTTGCTTCACGCTGTATCTCGCTTAAAGCAGGGAAGGCAGAGGGAACTTAGTGATAACTCTCCGTTATCCATTTTTCGTCAAACTCTGGAAGCATTGCGAATTGAGTACCGGAACTCAACGCCGCGCTTTGTCTTGACACCAGAGCGAAGAATTGAAAATATTCAATATTTCCTCCAGTGGAAATTGACCCGACAATCTGTCGCGTTTACATATTGTGATCCTATGTAATCTTATCGTATGTGATATTTAAAAATAAATCACTATGTTTTAAATAAATATTACGCACTAGAGACCCAAACATAACTTTGCTTGCTCAAACTTATTTCTATATTATAGTCAAAGTTTAATATATTTTTTAATAATATTAAAAAAAATAATTCTATATCTATATCCTTTCTAATACGTCTTAGAATATAATTACAAACTTTCATGATAATCAGTTGAGTAGTTTTGGCGTGAAAGAGTAACAAACAAACTTACATTTAAATTTATATTATTTGTATGATAAACTGTTAATTACGTTTCGTATAAATATTTATTAATTTTATGCATTAATTTAATCATACTATATGTTTATAATAATAACAATACTGGTATGTGTTGTGATTTTAAAAATAAAGAAAGTTTAATTTAGGCATTTCCTACACGATGTATCCAGCTTGTGCTAGGGTAGGCAAGTAACAGGGTTGGCTAGTTTTAAGACACTCCGCTCCTCACTTTCTGCCAAATTCTGGAGGCATTGCGTGCTGAGTGGCGGAACTCAACGCCACGCATTGCCTTAACACCAGAGTGAAGAAAAAATTAAATATTTCATTTTCTCAAGTGAGATTCGAGCCCCTTGTGCTCCTGAATCATGACGCCTAATTATTTTTACATATATATTACGAAATCAATTTTAAATGTATATTTTTATTATCTCACATCATTAAAAATGATATAAATAATCATTTTGTTAACAAAACAAAGAAAGAGGCACGAGTATTTTGATTAACCACGAGTTAAGTACGCACTCCGAAGATCATTGAATTTTTGTTTTGGTAAACAGGAAAAAAAATATTTTTATTTTTGCTTCCTTTATATTAACTTTTCTATTTCAATTGTTATTTTTGTATCAGGAAAACTATAAACGTTATTTTTGGCATCGTCAACAAATTGTAATAATAATAAGTATCTAATGATAATCTCTCCGTAAAATAATTAGAGACAATTTTTTTTTTGTAAAAAACAGTTTTATTGTTGTATATACGTATAGTTTTATAGCATAGTATGAATGTTCTTGAATTTAACGTTGTTGAAACAATTTAATCATTATCTATTGGTACGTTGAATAGATAACTAATAGTAAAGGACAAATGAGTAAGTGGGATAGAGAGATACCTAACCTAGGTGGGACCTAGGACCTTTTAAAACGCAATATCAATGATGCAATGAAGTTCACGAAAAGCATGAGGATCACCCGGAGGTCTTGTATGGAGATGGATGACAGTGGACGAAGTGAAAGAGATACGTAGAGACGGTAGTGTTTGGCACTCTCTGGCTACCTAGCCGCCAGGTGAAAAATTGGAAAAAGCTCCACGCTGCCTCCCATATATAGCGGGGTAAGCAGAGGGAATCTAGTGTTTAGACACTCCGTTCCTCATTTTCCGTTGAATTTTTCGAGGCTTGCGTTTTGTTAATGCTGGGCTTCTACCTAGGTGCCAGTGCGAAACAGAAAAAAAATATGCAGTAATAATATTCTATGTATAATACGCATACTAAATATTCATGGAAAATATCTATTCACACCGCCCGCCACACTTTTTTTACTCACTCTGCAATTATTTAGGAAATATGTTAAGTATAATGAAAAATATTCAATTTATTGCTCCATTTGATTCTCTTCTTAATTGTGGTTACGTTACTTGAATTAGATGAATAAGATAATAATATACTAGTGTATAATATAAAGATTGAAACATAAATATTCTAATTATTATGTTGGCTACTTGTTGTATTATTATATAGAATACGACATTTTTTTTAATAATAATAACATATCGATGCTTTAATAAAACAGTTTTTACAAATATAAAATGGCGTTTTGCGATAAAGTTATTCTCATAACTGGTGGAAGTTCAGAGATAGGAGCCGCTACGGCCGTCAAGTTTTGTGAAGACGGTGCCAAAGTTGTCATAGTTGGACGAAATGGGAACAAATTGGAAACAGTCGACTTAAAATGGGAAAAAAATTAACCATATATTATAATTGCTGATATAACCAAAGAAGTAGAAGTAAAATCAGTTATCGATCGAACTATAGCCCAGTATGGAAACTTAAACGTTTTAGTTAATTGTGCTGGTATCGTACGCCTAAAGAGTATACTCTCATACGACGCTTTATAAATGTTTGACCTCATTATGGCTATCAACTTAAGAGCTGTTGTACATCTGACACACCTCGCGACACCACATTTAATCAGCACTAAGGGTTGCATCGTGAATATTTCTAGCGCTGCATCATCTGCAGTTTTACATAAAGAAAATTTTGCTTATTCTACATCTAAAGGAGCATTGGATCATTTTACAAAATTGGTGGCGACTGAGCTGGCAATGAATGGAGTCCGGGTGAATGGCGTTAACCCAGACCCGATTAAAACAGACTGTCTGGACGATATAGTGCCGGACGTAGGTGTACAGGAACGGCAAAGGGTATTCCTTTTGCCGTTCCTGTACATCTACGTCAAAAATTCTTGCAGCTCTTACACTACTTGGAAAATTAGGTCAGCCCGAAGAAAATCAAATATGAACATTGGTAGTGTTTTTTAGTTCCTGTACATCTACGTCAAAAATTCTTGCAGCTCTAACACTCCTTGGAAAATTAGGTCAGCCCGAAGAAATAGCAGATATAATGTTATATTTAGGAAGTGACAAAGCAAAAAGCATACCATGCTCCTCTTTCGTTATTGACAATGGAATTTTGCTGAAACATTAATAATGATTTTGTTATTTTGTGAATAATCTATTATTCGTAACGTTGTGTTGTAATTGGAATTGCAAATTTTCGGGCAAGTAATATTTGAGTAATATTTTTTTATTGTATGCATGGATAGGTAAATAATTGTTTTATATTATGTATTCATTTCGGATGTTATAAGTAAATGGAAGTTATTAATTAGATGTTTTTTAAATAGTGCTTCACAATTACTATTCAAAATTACACGATTAATTCACAAATTAAATCAACAAAAAATTGAGTGGCGGAACTCTACTCCGCACTTTACCTCGATACCAGAGCGAAGAAATGAATATTCCTGTAAATTATTTTAAAAATTCAAAAATTCCAGAGTTTTGGGACCAATTAAAAAAAATAACATTATTGCTTGAACTTTGACCTTAGATAATTAAAAATGATACTTAATAAACACATTTTTTGAAATAGTGTAGATAAACTTATTAATATCATAAAATTTACGTGATTTGTCTTAAAATCGTAACATTATCATTTGCATTTAGAACATAAATTTTAATGCATATTACATTATTTATCAATTGATGTAATTGGAAATAATTGATTATGTATCTATACTTATAACATAATTGTAACGGATCGGTGTTTGTACTTGGAAGATATATAAAAAAAAATTGTTGGGCACCTTTATTAATGCAGTAGAACCCAAAACAATAATTATAATAAAAAGCTTTATTTAAATTCCATACAGACTTCAGATATAAATTTACATTTATAAATAAATAAATATTGATATTTAATTAGAATTCTTAAGCATTTTTAATCCAGATTTAAATAATTGATTTTTTTATGTTTATTTGTATGGACCTCTTTGAGGTAAAAGCCTCCCTCGAAGAATGCCTCGATTCTCTGTACTCAGCTGTGTCCATATAACTTCTTAGATTATAATATACACCGAGATTTCAAGATATAGGATTATCCAATGTAAGTTAACACCCTCAAGTAGGTAGTAAGTAAGTTACCAGCAGCCACGTAGTGTTCGAAATTTCTCATAATAGATAAAAATTTGTGGAGCAATATATAATCTATGTTTTACCCGGATTTTTTGTGGATTCGGAATTTATGTGGGAAAAACTAAAACTTTTATTAAATAAAAAAATTAAATTAAATCAGCTTCACGCTGTATCCCGCACACAGCAGGGTAGGCAGAGGGAACCTAGTGTTAAGACACTCCGTTCCCCACTTTCTGCCGAATTCTGGAGGCATTGCGTGTTGAGTG
>DWQW01005892.1:0-17110 GCA_018249695.1 Heliconius erato demophoon
GGTCTCCCCCTACCTCTCTTACCGCTCACTTTTCCATCATAAATCTTTTTTGCCATTCTTTCATCACTCATTCGTTCGACGTGCCCAAACCAGCTGAGCACGTTCTTCTTCATTCTCACCGTGACATACTCGCTAGTACCTGCCATTCTGTGTACCTCTTCATTGCGGATTCGATCAGCTAAGCTGACTCCGCATATCCTACGAAGAGATCGCATCTCCACAGCATTCATCTTTATTTCATTCTTCTTCTGTAATACCCACGTTTCGCTGCCGTATAACAGAGTTGGTACCAAAACTGCATTGTGTACGGCCAAACGCGCAGCTGTGCTGACGTTTCGCCGTCTCATCAATGCATCCAAGGCTCCGTTAACCTTGTTCCCGGCAGCAATACGCCTTTCCACATTCATCTCGTATCTTCCATCTGTACTGAACGTACTTCCCAATTATACCACTTCATTCACTTGTTATAATATCTTACTATTTACACTGATCTTGCATTCCGTCCTTTCTTCATCTCTTTCAAAAAATGTTAAAAATGTTCTTAAATTACACAATTTTAATTTAAAAAAAGTTAAATAATACATAATATTTAACACTTTTTTTTAATTCCGGTAATTTAAACGCACGCGTAAAAAAATAATTAAACATAGCCATTTAAAATATTAATATGTAAAATAACAAATGGAATTTCATTTCAACAAGTATCCTAAAATACCTTGCCTTACCTTATTTATACAACGCTTAAGCCGGTGCTGTCCTCTGGAGAAAAATCGGCAAAATTACAAGCATTTTGTTGAGGATTCTTATCCGAACAATAAATTTGTTCCCTCAGCGATATTTATGAAGGCTGGAGATAGCATTAATAACGCGAGCATTTACCTAATAAAAAATATTATATAATTTGAAGAAATTTCTTTAATGAAATTTCTTTTTTTAGGGTGCCGTATTGCAATGCAATGTAAATTCGTATAGTTTGTCGTGTCTGTATGTAATTCCATCGTGTTAAAATATATTTTCTCGTATTTTTTTTCTAATAAACACTTTAGGAGTGTAAGTGAAAAAGGATTGTCAAGAATCAGGACACTCTATTCTCCGTCCAAATTCGAGGCATTACATGTTGAATGGCGAAACTCAATGCTGCACCTTTATCTTGCCAGGGTGATATCCAGATATAAATCAAGAGCGATACAAGCGTGCGACTATAGAAGAACGGTTATGGTTTCTGTTCCCACAAAAGAGAATGAAATTCAAATACTTAATTGTATGTACAATGTATTATACACTTCTTTTGTCCACTTCTCCGCTCTGGTAGCAAGACACAGCGAGGCGTTGAGCTCCGTGCTATGTGCGGGGGACATAGCGTGACGCTGAAAAAAAGTATAATATTGCATTATTTGAAATTAAACAATTTAATCTTTTTCCGTGCCTAAGGTATAGTAAGGTGTATAAGTATTTTTTAAACAATTATTTAAGCTTATTCTCAGCATCACTATTTATATAAGACATTTAGTGATGTGTTATTTATATCAAATCGAAAATTGACACTTGTATTCTGTACAACAAACAATTTCTTTCTTATTATGTTATAGAAATTAGGAGTAAAAATGAAAAAAAGAATCTTTATATTTCACATCCGGTTACTTTTAACTATATAATATGAAATTAAAACGAAAGAATTAGAACCTTTTAAGAACATAATGTTAATAAAAATGACCTACACAGCGCCCAATCAAAATTTTACTATGACTATTAAAAAAGAAATTTACTCACGAAGTAGAACACCATTTGAAACATCATTTAAGCAATCAACAAAGGTTTGAGGTAAAAGTATCCATAGACATCAAAATCATCACTCTCGAGTGGCATTCATTAAAAATATAATTGCGAAAGTAATCACTTGGTTATTGCAAATCATTGTATCGAATGATTTCTAAAAGCTTCAAATAGAAATATTCTTTAGTCTATGTTCTAAGAATTATAAAAAAACTTAGTTTTTTTCTTCAGTATACCCAGACAGGTATAGCAGAATAGACAAAGGGAAGTTAGTGTTAAGATAGTGCGTTCTCCAGTTTCCGCTAATTTCTGACACATTATGTGTTGAATGGCAGAATTCAGCACCTTCTTCACTCGTCTAAGTGAGAATCAAACCCACAACCCTGTGACGTGTGACGTGTCAGTCAGACGATTTTTTATTAGAAATTATCAAATCAATTTTTATGCGCTATTTTTTAAAATTCATTCCACTGAGTGCGAATCGACATCAAAGCCCTCGCATCTACAGTTAGACGTTGTACCACTGCGCCACAACGGCCTCAATATAGTAATAATAGTATTATTACGTTGTAATAGACAATTTGAATATCCACTCTATCCACTCCAACATCAACAGGAAAACAATTTTATTACACGCACCATCTCTGCGCAATGGAACATCTGACTGTAAGTATTAACCCACAGAGTTAGATTACCGCTCGGCTTGGAAAAATAAAGTGGTAAAACTCTGGAAAGAGAAACTGCAGCGTTAAGTTTCGCTACTCAACATGCAATATTTTGAACTCTAAGGGAAACTGAAGTATCCTGACACCAATTTTTCTCTCCCTGCTCCTAGAAAGTGTAAAACCCAAAAAAAATAGTAATAAACATTTTAGCACACCTTTAGTACAAAAAAAACCAATCACTTAAACATTCAATTCAATTCAATTCAAATCAAACAGATATTCGCAATTCGCAATAAAGTATGTAGAGTCGGCAACTCAGAAGCGAACAAGACTGAAATAGTTTCCGTAGGAATTAGTAATATATTATTTAGCCAACTTACAACTGTTAAAAACAGACCGAGCAGAAACGTAGACAAATTTAACTAATTAAGCACAAACTGCTGCAACTTGCCGACTCGAGTTATCTTAGACTATACTGTGAGATATATGTGTATATTATAGGTGCATATATTGTATGTAGGTATACTTGTCTATTTCTATAATAGTATTGTATTATACACATACGAGACAAAAGAGGAGGAAATGACTGACTGATTGTATGTTTATAATCGTAGTAATTTACAGCAAATGTCTGAAATGTCTGAGATTTGCGGTAAGTTCATATTTAAATAATGTGGGGAAAACTACTCTTTTTCCATATTGATTTATAAATATCAATTTGCCAATAGATAGGAAATAAAGTACTTTTACTCTTGACCTCGAAGCATTGCCAGGAACCCAAGCTAGGGCTTCAGAGTCCCCTTTAAAATGGCCTTCACTGCTCAAGTACAATAGGACTTATTAAAAGCAATCTAAATAAATACCGTCTTTTGTACAAACAGTGTGAACATTTGTCAAATTAAAATACAGTGTTGCTATTGCAATTTAATTAAAGTAGTTATTACTATAGATAAAAAGTTAAGAAAAGTAATTAAAAAATATTAACATGAGTCGTCATCATAAAATATCTACATGCATAAATGTAAAAAGAATAATTTATAATTAAAATATTAAATTAAATCAGCTTTATGCTGTATTCCGCGCACAGCAGGATAGGCAGAGGGAACCTAGTGTTAAGATACTCCGTTCCCCTCTTTCCGCCGAATTCTGGGGGCATTGCGTGCTGAGTGGTCGAAGTCAACGCCGCGCTTTTGCTCCGACAGCAGACCGAAGAAATGAAAATATAAATGTATTTAAATATTTCACTCCCTCGAGTGAGGATCGAACCGACAACCAGTAGATTTTACAGTCACACTTGTGCCTCTGCGCAAGGACCGACCTCAAAAATAATAATTTGCTTATGAAATTATCCAGTACAATGCCAATGCCCCGAGAATTCGGGAAATGGGAACGTATATGTTTTAATAGAATCGAAGTGTCTTCAGACTTGATGCGGGGTTCAGTGTGAAGGAAAAAAAATTATATAGACCATATAATATGTATTGATCGTAGTGTATGTAGCAAAACAGTTTCCGACTGTAAACGTCAATCGTGGGTTCGAATACCACTGATGACGTGATGCAGTGTAATTTTTTAAAGTATATTTTCTTTTAAATTAAAATTAAAAAAAAATAATCAGCTTCACGCTATATCCCGCACACAGCAGGATAATTAGAAGTAAGTAATTCTTAATCTTTTGAATTTATAAATTATTTTGAGTTTTTAGCAAAAAAAAAAACAACTTTTATGAATTTTCAAATATATTTGTTTAAAAGCACAAAGAAATCTTCATAATATATTCAGCTACATCTCCTTCTAATTACGTTCCGTTTATTAATAACTTTGTTAAAAAGATAATTTATTATTTTGCTATCAATACCCTTAATCCTTTTTCTTTATATTAATATAGCAAGCGTAAATAATAAAAAAAGGATCAACTCAGGTATCAATACAAAAAGAATCTTCCATTAGAAAATCTAAATTCAATAAAACCATTACGGTAATTAATTAAAACTGCCACGTATAATTTTATAAGCTATAGGATAAAGTTCTTGTATTTTGGACATCTTTACGATCGTATAACTTGGCTTGCAAAACGAACTAATTTAAACTTTAATCGTAATAACCTATTAAGTCTTTACTATGTAGAAACCCTGGCTCTCCTTTTTTGGTAATTTAAAATATTAATCATGATCGAGGTTACCGTGGCGCAGTGGGGCAGCGGTTGTTAACACAATGGTTGCAGGTTTAATCACCGTTTGGGGCAGTATTTTCATTTGCTCGATGTAGTAAGACAGAAAATGAGGCTTTAAGATTTTTTTTCTCGTTCTGATAAAAAGACTCAACACTCAATGCT
Organism: Heliconius erato demophoon; assembly: GCA_018249695.1. Lineage (NCBI taxonomy): Eukaryota > Metazoa > Arthropoda > Insecta > Lepidoptera > Nymphalidae > Heliconius > Heliconius erato. The sequence continues at coordinate 4,774 of DWQW01005892.1, forward strand.
TCAAAATTGGGCAAAAAGTGGGGAACGGTGTCCTAATACAATTTTTCTCAGCTTTATACGTGATGCAGCGTAAAGCTGAATACTTATTATTTTTTAAAGTGTAAAAACACTTTACTCCACTTTCCTCCAATTGAGGTATATTGTTTGTTTACCGGACCCAGTGCCGCCACCAACAATAACCACCCACACCCAGTATTAATTGGGACTAATTAAATAATCTCAATGTTAATTGGTCAAAGACCCAAAAATAACAACAAATTTAAGTATTTATTTTAAATCAGTACAGTTACTTCATTAAGTTATTTAAGTAGCAATTAATTACTTTTACGGTCATTAAATCGTCAAATTAATTAAGCCATGCGATAATATGAGTATTAAGTTATAAATATTACACGAATGTCACAACTATTTATGTTATTTCGTAATACAGTTTCCCATGTAGAGTAGTTTTTTAACCAATTCCTTTTTAAAGATAAGTATAAGGTAGTCTATTCTGTCTTTCTTAGGTATTAGTATTCCACTATAAATATAAAGAACAATCTAGAATATTCGAGAAGTAAGTACAGAACTACAGATAGACTAGCAATGCATTATGAGTTGCATAACCCGATAGGTGAAAAAATATTTTTGAACCCCCCACCATCGCGTTAACGCTAAAACAACGTCGGTTGGCTTATAATATTTTTCAACTTTGCGCTGTGTCACGAACATAGCAGAATTGTCGTAAGAAACCGGACAACCTAGGGTTAAGTCACTCCTTTACCATTAGGACACTTCCATTCCCACTTTCCACTGAATTTGTATTATGTAGCGGAACTCAACGCCGCGCTTTGCCTCGATTACTAGAGCGAGAAAATAAAAATAATAAATATTTGGTTAAATCGAATGGCACGTTCGTACTGTTCCGCCACGACTGGCCTCTACCATGTAATATTTTTTAATATATTATAATGTTACGATTGATTTCTGCCAAATTTTAATTCGTATAGACAGACTATTCCAAATTAAGATTTTTTTTCGGCTTTACATTTTATTTTGCTTCTTTCTCTATTCTCTTTCTTTTGGTCTTGCTATACCAGGGGTTCCCAACCTTTTCTTGATCAAGGACCACTTTTTTATCATTCTTGGTAGCAGGGAGCACTATGTAGGTACAAGTCAGTCAGTCAGTGTTACAATCGTGTGACTGTATACGCGACGATTGTGGGTTCGATTCACAATATATCGTTCGCGGACCATATTTAGGCCTCTGCGGACCACTGGTGGTCCGCGGACCACTGGTTGGGAACCACTGTGCTATACCGACAGAGTCAAAAGAAAGAACATAACGTTAAGATCTTCTGTTATACATATTCCATTTCCACTAGAATTTGAGTTGAGTAACGAAACTTAACGCCGCACTTTATCTAGCTAGAACTGCAAATTAATAAAAAAAATATTGCCCTGAGTAGGAAACAACCCCACCACGTTAGCAGACACAATACAATATTTTTAATCATATTCATATTATCAAACGATTTTGCCAATTTCGAATCTGTATAGGTCCTTATAAAAAGTAAAAAAAAATCGTTTTTAATATTTAAATTTATTACCACCACATCGCATTCCCTGCATTGTGATAAAGTTACCGATTTACACCAGTCCGATATCAACAATATAGGTACACATTATTCAATCAATACACGTACAGTACGGTCGACGAGTCGTGGCCGCCTGCGTTAGCTGTAAATCGCTGACCAGATTTGACTTTTGATTATTTTATTCTCAAGTGAGCAATATGTAAAAGTTCAGAAAGACTAACTACACGGCGGCCACAACTCGTCGACCGCACTGTATGTATACACATATGTATATTTAAATCCTTTTTCTTTTCAACGGATACGATGACTTAAATTATTATTCTGTAAAGGATATTTATTTTTACGAATGCATTATGCACGGAACGGTATCGCTATATCGTTAAATTATTACGGTATTCAAAATATATATTTTTTGTTTGTATGGTACTAAGGTTTCTTGATTATTTGATTAATAAGCCGTATTCAATACTACAGTACCTACCTACCTTATGACATCAGTGTGGCAAAGCTGGCTTGTTTTTGTTGGCGATAGTTAAAAAAAGAAGACCGCGTTGTGTTCCGTCACTTAATACACAATCTCACGAATGTCATGAAACCGAAAGAATTAGACTAAGTTAAAATAACCAGATTAACTAATTTAAAATAACTAGCACTTGTTAGTCGGGTTTGCCGACTCAGAGTTCTGTATAATTTAAGGATTGTAGGCCAAGAGGAAAGAAATGATAAAAGTTGACGAACTCTAATTTGCAAATTTATATTTGAACAACAAATATAAAGGAGATTGAAACGATTGCATACATTCTTGGGCCAAGAATGTAAAGAGATGATAGTGGTATGATTTAGTAGATTCAGGTACATCATTCTCTCCCTAAAACTTCTTTCTTCAGAGATTTAGTAAAAGTATAGTTAAGTTTACAGCACAACACGCGGATCTCAACGCCGCTCTTTTAGTTCTTGTCTGTACTATGGTATGTAACCATCACTTTATATCATAAACAACTCGACTTAAATTAAATCTCGATATTATTATCAAAAATTTCAATAGTTAATCAATATTAAAGATAACAGACGTTTAATAAAGCTGGCCTCAAGTCACGATACATTGTTTACTGCCTCCATTTGGTTTGTAATGAACGCTTTATAAATAACTTTTAAATGGATAGCAAATCATTCGCTGGTTGAACGTTGTTTTGTTTGCCCTGAGTTACGTTACGCACCTGCTTGTGTGAACTCGTTTTGAGTGTTTTGGAGGAGGGGGGTTTGATTTTTTTTTATATTCAGCTTCACGTCGTATCCCACAAATATCAGGGTAGATAGAGGAAACCTGGGAGTTAGAAGCTAGTGTTAAGACACTTCCGGTCCTTACTTCTCTAAGCATTGTGTGTTGAGAGGCCGCGTTTTTCCTCGTTGCCGCAGCGAGGAAATGGTAATATTAAATATTTTATTACAAAACCTGCCGTGTTTTGCCCCTGGGACTGACTAGTCACAATTTATTTTATATAGATAGATAGATAGAAATACACAATACACATAATATTCGTGTATAGGCTAAAAAAAAATAAAAATCATTTTGTAAATATTATACGATCTTTTTCAACATTTCATTTCAATATTGACATTTGATTTTTTAATGGGTTATATCCAAATTTCCTGTGACGAGAGATAACGTGAAACTGCTTTTTGTTATTAATTATAAAACCAAAAAAATAAACACAACAATTTATCAACTAACCAAAGATAATCTTAAAATATTTCAAATTCATTTTATATTAAACTTCTATAGAATGTTACTCCGCTGAAGCCTCCAATAACACAAGATTGGCTATCCTGGCTGTCTTTGATGCAATATTTTATTATTAGGTAGCGGTACACAAGTTTGTTCCGGGAATGTGGCTCTTGCTGTCCCGCAAAGTTGAAGGCTGCTGTGTATCACACGACAATATAAATTCTGTTTTATTTTAATTTTGTATTGTATATTTTTACTTACACTTTTTAATGTTCGTATATTATGGAGAGATAAATAATCTATATGATGAATTGATAGTCGTTTTGTTAGTATTTTAAATTTAATATATTGTCTTAAAAATCAATTCCGTGTAGTAGAGCACATGTTGACACAATCGATAAATTATGTATAAATACACACACACACATATATATATATATATATATATATATATATATATATATATATATATATATATATATATATATATATATATATATATATATATATATATATATATATATATATATATGTGTGTGTGTGTATTTATACATAATTTATCGATTGTGTCAACATGTGCTCTACTACACGGAATTGATTTTTAAGACAATATATTAAATTTAAAATACTAACAAAACGACTATCAATTCATCATATAGATTATTTATCTCTCCATAATATACGAACATTAAAAAGTGTAAGTAAAAATATACAATACAAAATTAAAATAAAACAGAATTTATATTGTCGTGTGATACACAGCAGCCTTCAACTTTGCGGGACAGCAAGAGCCACATTCCCGGAACAAACTTGTGTACCGCTACCTAATAATAAAATATTGCATCAAAGACAGCCAGGATAGCCAATCTTGTGTTATTGGAGGCTTCAGCGGAGTAACATTCTATAGAAGTTTAATATAAAATGAATTTGAAATATTTTAAGATTATCTTTGGTTAGTTGATAAATTGTTGTGTTTATTTTTTTGGTTTTATAATTAATAACAAAAAGCAGTTTCACGTTATCTCTCGTCACAGGAAATTTGGATATAACCCATTAAAAAATCAAATGTCAATATTGAAATGAAATGTTGAAAAAGATCGTATAATATTTACAAAATGATTTTTATTTTTTTTTAGCCTATACACGAATATTATGTGTATTGTGTATTTCTATCTATCTATCTATATAAAATAAATTGTGACTAGTCAGTCCCAGGGGCAAAACACGGCAGGTTTTGTAATAAAATATTTAATATTACCATTTCCTCGCTGCGGCAACGAGGAAAAACGCGGCCTCTCAACACACAATGCTTAGAGAAGTAAGGACCGGAAGTGTCTTAACACTAGCTTCTAACTCCCAGGTTTCCTCTATCTACCCTGATATTTGTGGGATACGACGTGAAGCTGAATATAAAAAAAAATCAAACCCCCCTCCTCCAAAACACTCAAAACGAGTTCACACAAGCAGGTGCGTAACGTAACTCAGGGCAAACAAAACAACGTTCAACCAGCGAATGATTTGCTATCCATTTAAAAGTTATTTATAAAGCGTTCATTACAAACCAAATGGAGGCAGTAAACAATGTATCGTGACTTGAGGCCAGCTTTATTAAACGTCTGTTATCTTTAATATTGATTAACTATTGAAATTTTTGATAATAATATCGAGATTTAATTTAAGTCGAGTTGTTTATGATATAAAGTGATGGTTACATACCATAGTACAGACAAGAACTAAAAGAGCGGCGTTGAGATCCGCGTGTTGTGCTGTAAACTTAACTATACTTTTACTAAATCTCTGAAGAAAGAAGTTTTAGGGAGAGAATGATGTACCTGAATCTACTAAATCATACCACTATCATCTCTTTACATTCTTGGCCCAAGAATGTATGCAATCGTTTCAATCTCCTTTATATTTGTTGTTCAAATATAAATTTGCAAATTAGAGTTCGTCAACTTTTATCATTTCTTTCCTCTTGGCCTACAATCCTTAAATTATACAGAACTCTGAGTCGGCAAACCCGACTAACAAGTGCTAGTTATTTTAAATTAGTTAATCTGGTTATTTTAACTTAGTCTAATTCTTTCGGTTTCATGACATTCGTGAGATTGTGTATTAAGTGACGGAACACAACGCGGTCTTCTTTTTTTAACTATCGCCAACAAAAACAAGCCAGCTTTGCCACACTGATGTCATAAGGTAGGTAGGTACTGTAGTATTGAATACGGCTTATTAATCAAATAATCAAGAAACCTTAGTACCATACAAACAAAAAATATATATTTTGAATACCGTAATAATTTAACGATATAGCGATACCGTTCCGTGCATAATGCATTCGTAAAAATAAATATCCTTTACAGAATAATAATTTAAGTCATCGTATCCGTTGAAAAGAAAAAGGATTTAAATATACATATGTGTATACATACAGTGCGGTCGACGAGTTGTGGCCGCCGTGTAGTTAGTCTTTCTGAACTTTTACATATTGCTCACTTGAGAATAAAATAATCAAAAGTCAAATCTGGTCAGCGATTTACAGCTAACGCAGGCGGCCACGACTCGTCGACCGTACTGTACGTGTATTGATTGAATAATGTGTACCTATATTGTTGATATCGGACTGGTGTAAATCGGTAACTTTATCACAATGCAGGGAATGCGATGTGGTGGTAATAAATTTAAATATTAAAAACGATTTTTTTTTACTTTTTATAAGGACCTATACAGATTCGAAATTGGCAAAATCGTTTGATAATATGAATATGATTAAAAATATTGTATTGTGTCTGCTAACGTGGTGGGGTTGTTTCCTACTCAGGGCAATATTTTTTTTATTAATTTGCAGTTCTAGCTAGATAAAGTGCGGCGTTAAGTTTCGTTACTCAACTCAAATTCTAGTGGAAATGGAATATGTATAACAGAAGATCTTAACGTTATGTTCTTTCTTTTGACTCTGTCGGTATAGCACAGTGGTTCCCAACCAGTGGTCCGCGGACCACCAGTGGTCCGCAGAGGCCTAAATATGGTCCGCGAACGATATATTGTGAATCGAACCCACAATCGTCGCGTATACAGTCACACGATTGTAACACTGACTGACTGACTTGTACCTACATAGTGCTCCCTGCTACCAAGAATGATAAAAAAGTGGTCCTTGATCAAGAAAAGGTTGGGAACCCCTGGTATAGCAAGACCAAAAGAAAGAGAATAGAGAAAGAAGCAAAATAAAATGTAAAGCCGAAAAAAAATCTTAATTTGGAATAGTCTGTCTATACGAATTAAAATTTGGCAGAAATCAATCGTAACATTATAATATATTAAAAAATATTACATGGTAGAGGCCAGTCGTGGCGGAACAGTACGAACGTGCCATTCGATTTAACCAAATATTTATTATTTTTATTTTCTCGCTCTAGTAATCGAGGCAAAGCGCGGCGTTGAGTTCCGCTACATAATACAAATTCAGTGGAAAGTGGGAATGGAAGTGTCCTAATGGTAAAGGAGTGACTTAACCCTAGGTTGTCCGGTTTCTTACGACAATTCTGCTATGTTCGTGACACAGCGCAAAGTTGAAAAATATTATAAGCCAACCGACGTTGTTTTAGCGTTAACGCGATGGTGGGGGGTTCAAAAATATTTTTTCACCTATCGGGTTATGCAACTCATAATGCATTGCTAGTCTATCTGTAGTTCTGTACTTACTTCTCGAATATTCTAGATTGTTCTTTATATTTATAGTGGAATACTAATACCTAAGAAAGACAGAATAGACTACCTTATACTTATCTTTAAAAAGGAATTGGTTAAAAAACTACTCTACATGGGAAACTGTATTACGAAATAACATAAATAGTTGTGACATTCGTGTAATATTTATAACTTAATACTCATATTATCGCATGGCTTAATTAATTTGACGATTTAATGACCGTAAAAGTAATTAATTGCTACTTAAATAACTTAATGAAGTAACTGTACTGATTTAAAATAAATACTTAAATTTGTTGTTATTTTTGGGTCTTTGACCAATTAACATTGAGATTATTTAATTAGTCCCAATTAATACTGGGTGTGGGTGGTTATTGTTGGTGGCGGCACTGGGTCCGGTAAACAAACAATATACCTCAATTGGAGGAAAGTGGAGTAAAGTGTTTTTACACTTTAAAAAATAATAAGTATTCAGCTTTACGCTGCATCACGTATAAAGCTGAGAAAAATTGTATTAGGACACCGTTCCCCACTTTTTGCCCAATTTTGAAGCATTGAGTGTTGAGTCTTTTTATCAGAACGAGAAAAAAAATCTTAAAGCCTCATTTTCTGTCTTACTACATCGAGCAAATGAAAATACTGCCCCAAACGGTGATTAAACCTGCAACCATTGTGTTAACAACCGCTGCCCCACTGCGCCACGGTAACCTCGATCATGATTAATATTTTAAATTACCAAAAAAGGAGAGCCAGGGTTTCTACATAGTAAAGACTTAATAGGTTATTACGATTAAAGTTTAAATTAGTTCGTTTTGCAAGCCAAGTTATACGATCGTAAAGATGTCCAAAATACAAGAACTTTATCCTATAGCTTATAAAATTATACGTGGCAGTTTTAATTAATTACCGTAATGGTTTTATTGAATTTAGATTTTCTAATGGAAGATTCTTTTTGTATTGATACCTGAGTTGATCCTTTTTTTATTATTTACGCTTGCTATATTAATATAAAGAAAAAGGATTAAGGGTATTGATAGCAAAATAATAAATTATCTTTTTAACAAAGTTATTAATAAACGGAACGTAATTAGAAGGAGATGTAGCTGAATATATTATGAAGATTTCTTTGTGCTTTTAAACAAATATATTTGAAAATTCATAAAAGTTGTTTTTTTTTTTGCTAAAAACTCAAAATAATTTATAAATTCAAAAGATTAAGAATTACTTACTTCTAATTATCCTGCTGTGTGCGGGATATAGCGTGAAGCTGATTATTTTTTTTTAATTTTAATTTAAAAGAAAATATACTTTAAAAAATTACACTGCATCACGTCATCAGTGGTATTCGAACCCACGATTGACGTTTACAGTCGGAAACTGTTTTGCTACATACACTACGATCAATACATATTATATGGTCTATATAATTTTTTTTCCTTCACACTGAACCCCGCATCAAGTCTGAAGACACTTCGATTCTATTAAAACATATACGTTCCCATTTCCCGAATTCTCGGGGCATTGGCATTGTACTGGATAATTTCATAAGCAAATTATTATTTTTGAGGTCGGTCCTTGCGCAGAGGCACAAGTGTGACTGTAAAATCTACTGGTTGTCGGTTCGATCCTCACTCGAGGGAGTGAAATATTTAAATACATTTATATTTTCATTTCTTCGGTCTGCTGTCGGAGCAAAAGCGCGGCGTTGACTTCGACCACTCAGCACGCAATGCCCCCAGAATTCGGCGGAAAGAGGGGAACGGAGTATCTTAACACTAGGTTCCCTCTGCCTATCCTGCTGTGCGCGGAATACAGCATAAAGCTGATTTAATTTAATATTTTAATTATAAATTATTCTTTTTACATTTATGCATGTAGATATTTTATGATGACGACTCATGTTAATATTTTTTAATTACTTTTCTTAACTTTTTATCTATAGTAATAACTACTTTAATTAAATTGCAATAGCAACACTGTATTTTAATTTGACAAATGTTCACACTGTTTGTACAAAAGACGGTATTTATTTAGATTGCTTTTAATAAGTCCTATTGTACTTGAGCAGTGAAGGCCATTTTAAAGGGGACTCTGAAGCCCTAGCTTGGGTTCCTGGCAATGCTTCGAGGTCAAGAGTAAAAGTACTTTATTTCCTATCTATTGGCAAATTGATATTTATAAATCAATATGGAAAAAGAGTAGTTTTCCCCACATTATTTAAATATGAACTTACCGCAAATCTCAGACATTTCAGACATTTGCTGTAAATTACTACGATTATAAACATACAATCAGTCAGTCATTTCCTCCTCTTTTGTCTCGTATGTGTATAATACAATACTATTATAGAAATAGACAAGTATACCTACATACAATATATGCACCTATAATATACACATATATCTCACAGTATAGTCTAAGATAACTCGAGTCGGCAAGTTGCAGCAGTTTGTGCTTAATTAGTTAAATTTGTCTACGTTTCTGCTCGGTCTGTTTTTAACAGTTGTAAGTTGGCTAAATAATATATTACTAATTCCTACGGAAACTATTTCAGTCTTGTTCGCTTCTGAGTTGCCGACTCTACATACTTTATTGCGAATTGCGAATATCTGTTTGATTTGAATTGAATTGAATTGAATGTTTAAGTGATTGGTTTTTTTTGTACTAAAGGTGTGCTAAAATGTTTATTACTATTTTTTTTGGGTTTTACACTTTCTAGGAGCAGGGAGAGAAAAATTGGTGTCAGGATACTTCAGTTTCCCTTAGAGTTCAAAATATTGCATGTTGAGTAGCGAAACTTAACGCTGCAGTTTCTCTTTCCAGAGTTTTACCACTTTATTTTTCCAAGCCGAGCGGTAATCTAACTCTGTGGGTTAATACTTACAGTCAGATGTTCCATTGCGCAGAGATGGTGCGTGTAATAAAATTGTTTTCCTGTTGATGTTGGAGTGGATAGAGTGGATATTCAAATTGTCTATTACAACGTAATAATACTATTATTACTATATTGAGGCCGTTGTGGCGCAGTGGTACAACGTCTAACTGTAGATGCGAGGGCTTTGATGTCGATTCGCACTCAGTGGAATGAATTTTAAAAAATAGCGCATAAAAATTGATTTGATAATTTCTAATAAAAAATCGTCTGACTGACACGTCACACGTCACAGGGTTGTGGGTTTGATTCTCACTTAGACGAGTGAAGAAGGTGCTGAATTCTGCCATTCAACACATAATGTGTCAGAAATTAGCGGAAACTGGAGAACGCACTATCTTAACACTAACTTCCCTTTGTCTATTCTGCTATACCTGTCTGGGTATACTGAAGAAAAAAACTAAGTTTTTTTATAATTCTTAGAACATAGACTAAAGAATATTTCTATTTGAAGCTTTTAGAAATCATTCGATACAATGATTTGCAATAACCAAGTGATTACTTTCGCAATTATATTTTTAATGAATGCCACTCGAGAGTGATGATTTTGATGTCTATGGATACTTTTACCTCAAACCTTTGTTGATTGCTTAAATGATGTTTCAAATGGTGTTCTACTTCGTGAGTAAATTTCTTTTTTAATAGTCATAGTAAAATTTTGATTGGGCGCTGTGTAGGTCATTTTTATTAACATTATGTTCTTAAAAGGTTCTAATTCTTTCGTTTTAATTTCATATTATATAGTTAAAAGTAACCGGATGTGAAATATAAAGATTCTTTTTTTCATTTTTACTCCTAATTTCTATAACATAATAAGAAAGAAATTGTTTGTTGTACAGAATACAAGTGTCAATTTTCGATTTGATATAAATAACACATCACTAAATGTCTTATATAAATAGTGATGCTGAGAATAAGCTTAAATAATTGTTTAAAAAATACTTATACACCTTACTATACCTTAGGCACGGAAAAAGATTAAATTGTTTAATTTCAAATAATGCAATATTATACTTTTTTTCAGCGTCACGCTATGTCCCCCGCACATAGCACGGAGCTCAACGCCTCGCTGTGTCTTGCTACCAGAGCGGAGAAGTGGACAAAAGAAGTGTATAATACATTGTACATACAATTAAGTATTTGAATTTCATTCTCTTTTGTGGGAACAGAAACCATAACCGTTCTTCTATAGTCGCACGCTTGTATCGCTCTTGATTTATATCTGGATATCACCCTGGCAAGATAAAGGTGCAGCATTGAGTTTCGCCATTCAACATGTAATGCCTCGAATTTGGACGGAGAATAGAGTGTCCTGATTCTTGACAATCCTTTTTCACTTACACTCCTAAAGTGTTTATTAGAAAAAAAATACGAGAAAATATATTTTAACACGATGGAATTACATACAGACACGACAAACTATACGAATTTACATTGCATTGCAATACGGCACCCTAAAAAAAGAAATTTCATTAAAGAAATTTCTTCAAATTATATAATATTTTTTATTAGGTAAATGCTCGCGTTATTAATGCTATCTCCAGCCTTCATAAATATCGCTGAGGGAACAAATTTATTGTTCGGATAAGAATCCTCAACAAAATGCTTGTAATTTTGCCGATTTTTCTCCAGAGGACAGCACCGGCTTAAGCGTTGTATAAATAAGGTAAGGCAAGGTATTTTAGGATACTTGTTGAAATGAAATTCCATTTGTTATTTTACATATTAATATTTTAAATGGCTATGTTTAATTATTTTTTTACGCGTGCGTTTAAATTACCGGAATTAAAAAAAAGTGTTAAATATTATGTATTATTTAACTTTTTTTAAATTAAAATTGTGTAATTTAAGAACATTTTTAACATTTTTTGAAAGAGATGAAGAAAGGACGGAATGCAAGATCAGTGTAAATAGTAAGATATTATAACAAGTGAATGAAGTGGTATAATTGGGAAGTACGTTCAGTACAGATGGAAGATACGAGATGAATGTGGAAAGGCGTATTGCTGCCGGGAACAAGGTTAACGGAGCCTTGGATGCATTGATGAGACGGCGAAACGTCAGCACAGCTGCGCGTTTGGCCGTACACAATGCAGTTTTGGTACCAACTCTGTTATACGGCAGCGAAACGTGGGTATTACAGAAGAAGAATGAAATAAAGATGAATGCTGTGGAGATGCGATCTCTTCGTAGGATATGCGGAGTCAGCTTAGCTGATCGAATCCGCAATGAAGAGGTACACAGAATGGCAGGTACTAGCGAGTATGTCACGGTGAGAATGAAGAAGAACGTGCTCAGCTGGTTTGGGCACGTCGAACGAATGAGTGATGAAAGAATGGCAAAAAAGATTTATGATGGAAAAGTGAGCGGTAAGAGAGGTAGGGGGAGACC
>DWQW01005893.1:0-17109 GCA_018249695.1 Heliconius erato demophoon
CTTAAGACAGAAGGTCCTTTAAGTAGAGACTAAATAGATTAACCGACTTGGTATTACATGGATCTCACAACTTTTTACGGTAGAAAGACTGAGCTGCGAGACTTGGGTTTTTTTACAGGATGTTTTTAAAGGCATAATTCTTACTGATCTCTATTTGATGTTATGAAAGAAAAAATCAGACAAGCGCGAGTCGGACTGCCCAGCGAAGGTTCCGTACAAAAATAGGTCTCGAGATTTTTCTAAAATTTAAGTTTAGCTAAGCTAAGTGACTTTACTACCAAATTTTGCTCCTCTTTTAAGGCTTTTATTTTTTAGGATTCAATCATAAATATATAGTTTTTTTCAGATGTTTTCCTGAACTAGTACTACCTATTGTATAATTCTAGGTCAACCAGATGTACCCAATTAATTTTGATTCCCTCTATAGTGTCAAAATACGCGACTTTTTTGTGATATCCATATCCATATCTTTTTTTAAATAATTGTAGAAATACGACATTTTCAGACATCAAGGGAGCGTGGATCTGAGTATATGGTTTGAAATCCAACTGGATATCTCTAAGCGTTCCTGCTGATAAGCTCTGGACAGACAGACCTGATCTTATAAGGGTCCCATTTTTCCTTAACAGGAACGGAACCCTAATATTAATATTTAAAAAATTGATGAAAAACTTAGATTTATAAATTAGTGTGAAGTTTTAAAAAGATATCTGTCTCTAATTTAAGTAATGAGAAGATTTAAGAGCTAAAGATTTCCAAGCACTTAATTTCCATCATTAAATGAGTCGTGTACGTGTACGTGTTGGCATTGCGCCTAATGTATTCTACAGACTGAAAGTTTCAACTACTGCACCATAAAGTGTTTTATATGATTGTTCTAGTTTTAAAAGCATTTTGTGAATGATCATGAAACATATTTTTAAGCTTGGGATTTACACACATTCCAAAATTATATGAAAATGTGTTATGTTTCGTTTATGTTATATGATATAATAAGATAGATCAATTTCTTAATATTTATCATTTTGAAAGTATTATTCCATATTTTTTTTTTTTTTAGAAACGTATAAAATTTGAACGTAGTTGGATTCGAACTCACGCTTTTTGGAAAACGTCCAAGCGCTCTGACCACTAAGCCATACGTTCTCATCGAGCTACATCGAAATTCTTAAACTTAGCTTAGCATCTAATAATTATGATAGAAATGAATGAAGTGTAGATATTTTTTTCACGCTGTATCCCGCAGATAGCAGGGTAGAAAGACGGAACCAGGAAACCTAGCATTAAGACACTCCGATCTCATTAAGTTTCCAGCGAATTCTGTTTGCCTCGTTACTAGAAAAAGGAAATGAAAATATTAAACATTTGATTATATCGAATGGAAAGCGAATCCACAACGCTCGTTTGCTGTGCCCCTGCACCACGACCGCGACATCAAGTGTAAAATATTATTTTAGGAATAAAACTATTATATACATATTTTATAATATTTACATACCATTGAAATATGAAACTGTCGTTTCGTATTTTTCATTGATGATGAGATTAATTGTAGTTAATATCAAATTGCAAAGTTTTTAAGTCAAAAGCTGTCAATTACCATTTTTTGGTGTAACATTACCTGCTTGTATTTATTATCATTAAAAAATAAGGTTGCAAAATGTCAAATTAAATATTTAATTATTGATTGAATCTTCAGCAGTGACGAAACTCGATCTCCTCTAATTATTTCTTTAATAAAAATTTTAATTCAGTAACTTCAGCAACAATTAAAATGAATGTGTTTCGTGTATACCGCTGGCTTGCAAAAATTAATTGCATATAATGTAAAACTGGTTAGTTTTCCTCTCTTTTAATAGTAGATCAATTATATTGATGCAACACGATGATATAATATATTGTTGTCTTATAATTATATAAATCTGAACAACAATTTTGATTTTAATTCACAATTATTACTTTAATAGGTGAAAAAGAGGACAACTCAAATGCATTGAAGCCGGTCGTGACGCAGCGGCACGAGGTGTGACTGTAAAACCGACTGGTTGTGGGTTCGATTCTCACTCGAGGAGATGAAATATTTACTTAAATTTATATGTCCATATCTTCGCTGTGGTGTCGAGGTTAAGCGCGGCGTTGAGTTCTGCCACTCAACACGCAATGCCTCCAGAATTCGGCAGAAAGTGGGGAATCTAGTGTCTTAACACTAGGTTCCCTCTGCCTACCCTGCTGTGTGCGGGATACAGAAGCTGATTTATTTATTTATTGTTTTTATATCTTTTACGCTAAATTAACGAGTAAGAGTAACGAGTGAAGCGAGCAGGCAGAGAACCTCTCTACTAAGTAAGAACAAGTTTTATTTTAATTCTAATAAAAGATATAGTAAAGAAAACTATTTTACAAGCTTATATAGCTTATAAGCTTATATTTATCTAAGAAACATTGTTCAAACAATATTTTTTTTAAATATAAACAAAATTACAATTAAAATTTACATAAGTGATCTTGCAAAATACATGATTATCTATGCACCCGTCGTTATAGTACTTTAAACAGTTCTATATCCGATTGGATTGTCGCATTCAAACGCTTCCCATCACGATATCCTATTACATTTTATTTCCGGTTGTTTGAAACTTGAACTGAGTCACTTACTACTTACTACTTGTGAAAGTAGTATGAAAGCTTAACTCTACATTTTTATTTTGTTTCATACTTATATCGCGCAATGCATCGTTCAGAACCTATCGGTGCTAATGGGAAATATTGTGTGTAGTAAACTGGCGTAACTCAACCCCGCAACTGTCATGTCTGCCAGGAAATGATTAATTTTAATTCCGCAGTCACTTCAGTTTCACGCTAAAAAAATGGGGATTCTTAATTTTAAAGCAATAGACAATCACGGGGTGTGCCTATCTATGATATTTGGTTCTCAATCTCATTCAGAGTGTTTTTTTTATTTCACACACATATTTTATGAATAACAAAATAATTATGTTTAATTACTTAAATAATATAAAAATAGTATTTAGCTTATTACATTACTTTTAAAGTTTATTATATTTTTTACTAAAAAAGTATAGCCATTTAAATAACAATATAGTTGGCTTTGCCATTTTGGTGTCCCACAGGATATCCGCTGAAACATTAATTTTCCTATAATAATGACCACGTTTCCATATTTTGAGGTTATATTTCAAACCAGATCATGACATAAAATATAAAATAAGATAGCATGACGTGTGTTTAATATATCATTCGTAATAGTTTAATAAATCAAGGTATAATGATCTTCGCAGTACTAATATTTTTTTTGTCATCTACTAGATACCATTTTTCCCGTTAAAGTTCTCATATGCTGGGAGGGTAGACACCTGCTTCCTTAGGTTATATTGTAAATGTTTCTGGTTATACGCTGTACCCCGAATATAGCAGGGAAAGCAGAGGCAGCATAGTATTAAGACACTGTGTTCTCTATGTCTAGGCGATAAATTAAACGTATAAAAATGTGAACGTAGCGGGATTTGAACCCGCGCCTCTTGGAAATCCTCCAACGTGCCTTTTGGACTGATTTCCAAAAGAAGCGGATTAAAAAACCGCCACGTAATTTTTTTTATATTTTTCTTAAAAATAAATCCTTGAAATTAATTCATACTCCTTTCTTTCATTTCCGTTTCTCCTTAGTTTACACCTAGTAAACACATTAAAAAGAGAGGAATAGAAATAAATATATATTTTTACTTACATTTTTATTGTAATGTTCAAGGATCTTAATATTAATTTAAATATTGAGTGGTCCACGAGTGGTCCATTACTGAGTAGTACATTACCAGTGCTCAGTTTCGTCACTGCTGAAGATTCGATCAATAACATAATTTGTCGAAATTGATAGAAACCGTAACCAAAAGCGAAACATATCATTTTAAATATTTAATTTGACATTTAGCAACCTTATTTTTTAATGATAATAAATACAAGCAGGTACTGTTCCACCAAAAAATGGTAATTGACAGCTTTTGACTTAAAAACTTTGAAATTTGATATTAACTACAGTTAATCTCATCATTACGTACTCTCGTCATACTTAAGTATATCAATGTACGAACATTTACAAGTTTATTTAATATTTATAAAGTAGGTAATACTTATAAATACATGAATACATAAAACCAATTTGTGTATAATATAATCCCATTTTGTTTGGGTAAATGAACATCAATATTTGATTGAACTGTAGATAACAAAACTAAATATTAAGTAACTATCTATTTCTAAAATAATGTTTACTTAATAGTAAATCATAAAAATGAATTAATTCTTTTAATTACGTTTTCTTTTTTTTCGCTTCACGCAGTTTTCCGTACAAAGCAAAATACACAAAGACATTTCGTTTCCATAAAAACTCTTCCGATCCTCACTTTCCGCCAAATTCTGGAGGCATTGTGAACATTCGCTAATTTCATAAGTAATAAATTTTACATTATGGTATATATTAAAGAAAACATTATGGTATCAGCTGTTTAAGTCATATTTTCAAGTTCAGCTATTTAAGTTATTTTTTCCGAGTTTTTTTACAAAAATATATACAAATAACTACATATATTTATTAACATAGATCCAAATTAACTGGTAAAAGTAAGTTGTTTACAATTTCTTACAATTAATAAATAATTTCAGGCCAGTCGTAGCGCATGGGCACAAAGTGTGACTGTAAAACCGACTGGTTGTGGGTTCGATCTCCACACGAGGAGATGAAATATTTACTCAAATTTATATTTCCGATTCTTCGCTCTGGTCGCCCTTCGAGAACAAACGCGGCGTTGAATTCTGCCACTCAACACGCAAGGCCCCCAGAATTCGACAGAAATTAGGGAGCGGAGTGTCTTAACACTAGGTTAGGTCCTCTGCTTACCCTGCAGTGCGAGATACAGCGTCAAGCTCATTGAATTACTTTTCAAAATAAGTTCTTTTCAAACCATTATAGTCTTAGTGGGTTATGTAATTCATTATAGCTCTTAAGGGTTAAAGCACGTTTGAAAGACCCCTCAATAATGACATCATTTAGATTTCCCCATTCTATTGATGACAATGCGTGACATTGCATCTATTATTATCAAACTCGTGGCGTTTCAAAATTAGGCGGTAAATGGAGAATAGTTGCATTATAGATTTTCGGAAAACCGTTAACTTTACTTTGAAAGTTTTACTTGCATTTTATTCACTATAATTTAATTAAGACTTACATTTTATCATTATTGTAATTAAATAGAAATGTTGCAATAAGAAATATTAAACTAAGTACATCAATATTATATTCGTGACCCGCAGTCTGCCGAGCTGACTTAGCGCTGCTTGCTTTTCAGCCTTCCTCGCTGAAGCTTTGTTGTTTCTCATCTATTTGATTAAACTTTTATATTAAATGTAACATTTGTTTTTATAATGTACGAGCGACTCGCTTCTTTTTTATTTATGTTTATTTAGTTGTTTACATGTATTAAATGAGGCCGGTCGTGGCGTAGCGGCACGAGGTGTGACTGCAAAACCGACTGGTTGTGGGTTCGATCCCCACTCGAGGAGATGAAATATTTACTTAAATTTATATTTTCATTTCTTCGCTCTGGTGTCGAGGTCAAGCGCGGCGTTGAGTTCTGCCACTCAACACGCAATGCCTCCATAATTCGGCAGAAAGTGGGGAACGGAGTGTCTTAACACTAGGTTCCCTCTGCCTACCCTGTTGTGTGCGGGATACAGCGTGAAGCTAATTTAATTTTTTTTTATGTATTAAAGCAAAATTGGTATTTATTGGTTACACAACTAATAATTTATGGTTTCAATATTTTGAGATATTATTTATTCTTTCAAGCAAAAAATTGGTCTTTTTTCACAGAAAATACCGATCGTGGTTTTTTGGACGGTATTTCCCTCCCAAACATCAATCCCGAACTGAAAAAAAAGTAGCCTCTTTTGCTCCATAACCTCCTCTATCAGTCAGTGAAAATCAGCATAAAAGTCAGTTCAGCTGTTCTGGACATTAGGTTGTAAAAAAAAGACATAAAATTTTTTAAATTGTTTATTTGTGTTTTAGTATTTTGTAAATAACTATATGTAATTAAAAAATATGGCTATTTCGAATTTCGAAAAACATAGACAGACACTGACAATTTATTTATATGTATAGATTGTATGGTTCTTTATATACAAAAAACCATATAAAAATAATGTGTAGTGTTTTATAAAATAACAAAACATATTTCAATTAATTATAGTAAATACAAATTTACGGCATTCCGGGCAGTCGTAGCGTAGCGGTACAATGTTTGATTGTTAAAGCGTCGGATGTGGGATCGATTTCCACCCGATGTAATGAATTATTTTCGTTTGTAACTGTAAGAAAACAGGAAGAAGCTTGAGAAAGAAAGTGTTTGAATATTGGATCACCTCTGCTTACGCTGTTATGCGATTTTTACATGTATGTTTGTCGTATCATTTCTATATTTCCCTTTTATTCTAAAAATTTTGTTTACTATTATATGTTAACACAGAACTGTCACAGATTAGTCAATAAGCATTGTCCGTTATTCGGCTACGGGTAGGGTATTACTACTAATTTCTACTATGAAATTTAATAAAACTTCTAAATAGGCTCAAAATGGAACATTTATATATAAACAAAATACAAAACGAATAGAGAGAAACTAATTTCGTAACTCAAATTCGGTTATCTCAAGCGAAAATGGTTGATAACTGTCTTTCAGATCATGTTTGGGGGTTGTGTAATGTTTCACATTCATTGTATAGTTTAAGCGAGAAGTTTGGGAAATTTGTTCGGGCAATAGTAGAATTTTGAACTTTTCATTTATTTTTATTAATTGAATTCATTTTATATTTATTAATAATAGTTTTTTAAGCTTCGCGCTCTTCTTGCAGCTTTTTATGGCAGATTAAGAAGAAGCAACTTAGTGCTAAGACACTCCGATAAAAATTAAATTTGACTTTAAGAGTACATTTTTTTTACACTCATCTTCGTCATAAAGTTGATTTATTATATTTTTTTTAAATAAATATCTTGCAAATGAACAGTCATAATTTACTCATTATTAAATATGGCTACTACTTATTATTTTTTTTTATCTAAGTTGCAAGGACTTCCGTTCAATCTGTACCAACAAGTAGTTTTGCTAATTTAGAAGTTAAAAATGTAGCGATCATCCATCCGTCCAAGGCTATCTCTGTTCATTGTCTTGTCTCAGGCTATGTTGTACTTTGTTTTATAAAATAACTAGCGGACCCGGACGCGGCTTCGCCAGCTTGAACTATACGAATGCTTATTAGATATATTTATAAAATTGTTTTTGAAAATATCTAACTAATTTAAATGAAAAAAATATAAGTAAACGTAATCATATTAAAATATTAATAAAAAAAACTAAACAAAACCAGCCACATTATTAACATCATCAAAGTAAAATAAATAATTGAAAGAATTAAAATTAAATGTGTTGTGATATGTTTTTGCAAGTGCATGTGGTTATTTACATAATACTCAAATACTTTAAAAAAATATTATATTTTTTGTCTCTGTCTGTCTTTCTATTTCCCCGAGCTAATGTCCAGCATAACTGAACTGATTTTTTTTAGACTTTCAGTGATCGATTTTGCTGACCCGGGAAAAATCTTTTACACGTTTTCCTTGCGCGCACATAGATACTATATGAAATAACTAAAGTCCCTTCTACATTAAATATGTAGAAGTTTTGCAAACAATATCAAATAAAATCCCAAAAAACTAAAACTATAATTTATTAAGTGTATAACAAAGGTATAGATAATCATCCAACCGAGATGAAATAAGCAACAATTCTTTCCTTAAATAATAAATACTTAAATAATATTATGCCGACGCCGCGCAGGGCCGCAACTTACACCACACCAAGAAATTTATGAAAATCTAACTAATCTACTACTCGAATAAGCAGAGAACCAAAGAAAAGTGTAAATTAATTATAAACAGCAAATAATTACATAAAAATTAACAGTAGTTCGAAAATATATGAAAATTTGCAAAACCGTCAACCGTCAATTTCGAATCAGTGACATCTCCTTAATTATTTATTAGAATGTTATACAGTAAACTATAATTCCAATCAAGATGACATGCAAAAAGTGGCTATTATATTCATTTTCATATTTAGCGATCAATATCAAATTATAGAAAATACATACAACAAAAACCCGATAAATATAAAGTAAATTAATTAAAATGGTTACTTTTGCTCAACCTTCAGAGATAAACATATACCATCGCGGACTTTTTTAAACATTAAAGAACAATATTTTTGTTAAACATTGTTTTTATGTATCTCATAAGGTTGAGTCGGCGCACGCCATGTATGCGTTAAGCAAGCTCATTTTGGGTGACGTTTGCTTATAACCACAAACTTTGCAAACCGTTGCTTAGCAACGGTCGGTTGTTATTAAGATGGCAGAATAAATTGCCTGTCAAACTAAAAAATATTTTAATATTTTAGTATATATCGACAATATTACAAATATGAGAAAAAAAAGTAACCTATGTTCATCCGAAGACCCTCAAGTATGTCTGTATGAGTATTTTATTACAATTGAATTAGCGGTTTGGCCCTGATTGCGGCACAGACAGACAGACAGACAGACAGAGTTACTTTCGAATTTATAATATAGGTATGGATTACTATTCTCTACAAATAATTGTCAAGTAAATCGATTCTTTACAACGTAAGTCTACTCTTAACGTTGCTTTACGAGTCTTATACCAAAAAATAATTACTGATAATTAGTAAATAGTACATATAATTTTTAGGGTATCTTTTAAGGAAAAAGGAAACCTTGTAAGATCACGTTTGTCCGCCTGTCTATCAAGAGGTTTTATCTCAGAAACACATGGAGATATCGATTTAAAATTCAAACCATATATAACTCAGACTACGGCCCCATGATTTCCTGAAAAAAACATATTTCTACATTTACCTAAAAAAAGTATGGCCATTTATATCGCAAAAAACGCGTATTTCGACACTCTAAAGGGAATCAAAATTAGTAGGAGTACTTCCGGATTTATTTAGAACTATGAAATTTGGCAGCTAGCATCTTCGGGTAGTACTAGTTAGGGAAAAAATCTGAAAACTATACATTTGTGTTTAAATTTTAAAAAATAGGAAGAGTGGCAAAATTTGGTGTTAAAGCTGCTAGTTTATGTGAAGTATCAAATGGCTCTGGCTAAGCTAAGCTTGAATTTCCGAAAAAAATCGAGGCTTTCGATTTTTGCACGGAACCTTCAGTGGGCGAGCACAAGTCGCGCTTTTCCAGTTTTTTTTTTATTATAATGGGGGCAATGAAAGAGAGGCTGATAATAATATTTATTCTGTTTTAATTTCTGATCTATTTCTGAAAATAGGGATATTTTAAGTATTTCTAGTTGGAGGTCGTCGTGGCGCAGAGGCCAGTGTCTGACTATAGCCGCAACGGTTGTGTGTTCGATTCTTACTTTGAGGCATTCTATTCTTGCTGAGAGCTCTACTTGCTTACTGAGAATTTCATATAGTGATTAATCATTGGACATAAAATAACCATTGTTTGTTACTCTTTTAAATTATTTAATTTTTAAATTTGCATAAATAACATCGGGTGTTGAAACTAATATATAAAGTAAAATATATTAAAAACCATTACTAAAATTTTTGTCGACGTTTCACACTTTTCTTCTATAATATATTTGGAACCGCATTTATTACGGTATCGTATATTCAATCACATTTTTTCTTCATTTTCTTTCTACGTGTCTTAGATTGTTATAGCTCACACTACCATCTAGGGAGAGATGAGTAACACAGATTGTTCCACATTCAAGAAGATTGCAAAAAAGATTCGGTACATTCTTTTTTGCTGACTATACACCCTTTCTTATTGTATGAAAGAGCAATGCCCAGAGCGTATTGTGCTTTAGATGCGTCGTTTTTTTTTTCAGGTGCAATATTAAAATTGTTGAACCACCGTAAGTTCAGCTTGTTTTTCATCTTTAGATATCTACCTACAAGATGACTAGCTTTCAATAACAATATATAAATAATTGTTACTTTATCAAAATCTATTGTAATTAAATAGAGACCAGTCGTGGCGCAGAAATATAAAGTGTGACTGTAAAATCAACTGGTTGTGGGTTCGATCCCCACTCGAGGAAGTGAAATATTCATTTACATTTATATTTTCATTTCTTATTCAGTAGAAAGTGGTTAACAGAGTGTCTCAAGCTCAACACTAGGTTCCCTCTGTCTACCCTGCTGAGTGCGGGATACATCGTGAAGCTGTAATTAAATAAATAGATAGGGCTACATAATATGAATTTATACAAAATATATTTTAAAATAAAAAACATATATACATTAATTAAAGTATTTAAAAAAAATTAACCAATTCGCATTAAATGCCATTTCAAAAAGGATAAAAAAATATGAAATTCATAGTATAATAACGGACTTGAACTTATTATTTTCTTGTTTTTTATATGTGGAGAAAGAACACAGTACATATTAGCCCAGGAAAAACTTTGTTTTTTACGAGAGTTCACATTATATAAGCGTATAAAGTTGGCTTCATCAACTGTTGTCTATATAATTCACAGTACATTTATAAACAAACTACAAAAAGCTCACATATGGCATAAAAACTTTTTTAAACAGCATAAACAATTGCATATTTTTTTTTTCTTTTTACAAAAATTATTGAAGCTGTGGTTTCGGCAGTTTTGAATTTTATTTAAAACATTTTTTGCAATGATTCATATTAATATTATTTCGGCGTTAAAGTTCCCTTATTAAAATATATTTACTTCCTGACTTAATAAGCGACCCGGTATTAACCTAATTGCCTAAATGTTGCCCAACTTAAGTCTTTATTTTATAAAAAAAAAACAATTATATCGTTGTTTCTTATTTACATAATGTCCTATAAAGATATGGAAATTTTAATAATTATATCTTTATATATAGAGATCGTGTAAGTGGTATTTAGAATTACCATTAGATTTTTTAGAAATGACATTTATAATTGTGCCAAAGCAGAAGCTAATTTTAGTACTAAAACTGATATCTGATTAACCGGTCGTGGCGCAGATACACAAGTGTGAGACTGTAACCGCGACTGGTTGTAGGTTCAATCACTGCTCGAGGAAATTAAATATTTATTTAAATTTATATTTTCATTTCTTCGCTTTAGTGTCAAAATGAAGCGCGGCGTTGAGTTCTGTAACTAAATATAAAAAAAAAACCACAGAAATGAGTAACGGAGTGTGTTAGCACTAAGTTCCTCGGCCTGCGTGTGCGGGATACACCGTGAAGTTGATTTTTTTTTGTTTATACTGATTTTTTAAGAACTGATGACAACACTCTGTAATTACGCAGTCTTAAACATAGATGGAATGCAATAAAAAAAAATAAAACGAATTATTTTCATTTCTATAATCCGTGATAGGACTTACTTTTCCTGCTAAATATGTGATATACTTGAAGTTAAAAAAACGATTCGCTACGTTCTGTCTTTATCCATTTTCGTGATTTAAATATGAAATTTTCCTTCTAGAGTCTAGTGGGATTACTACTCACACCACTACGTTTGTTTTGAACAAAATATAATATTACAAAAACACCTAGAGGGCGTAGACTTTATTTTCTTTAAATTATTCTTATAATATTCTATTCGCTATTAATGCAATCTCGTATAGTAGCTGTTCACGTCACGTTGCAAACTAAACTCGGCTATGAATATCCTGTTCTGGTTATCATATTCTTGTTCTTATATTCATGAGAAAATTATCTCCACATAAAATAAAGTACTAAATTTGTATTTAATAGTGTAGGTAATTGAAAAATTATAAAAATTGAAGAATGAAATCGTCTTCTTCCGTTTGCTATTATATGAGATTTATTGATAAAATATCTATAATCGTACAATATACCTATATATTATATACATATATATTAATAAATAAAAAGTAAACAAATCTTGTTAAAATAAATATTTGAAGGAAATGCGTGGGGTCAATTAAAAGTTCGACACCTTTCATTATTACCGGATATAGAAGTTAGTCTAGATAGAGTTAACGAACGCGGCGGTCATCGTAATCTCTATAATCTGTGTCATGACTAGCCTAGACTTTCCGGCTTATATTGTATTACTGAGTTGTCGTCTATAATTAAAGTAAATTGTAAATATTTATACTAATCTATACTTACTTCTCGAAAAATTCGGCGGAAAGTGAAAGAAAACGACGAAAAGAGGGAAAAACGGAGTGTCTTAACATTAAGTACTCTCTGCCTACAATGCCGTATGCGTGATACAGCGTGAAGCTGTTTGGTTGAACGTGTTAATCTCAGGAACTATTCTCTTAAAATTCTTTTACTGTTGCAGTCCACTTATCGCCTTTATCTCAGGAACGCTTGGAGATGTCGAGTTGAAATTCAAACCATATACTCATATCTACAGTCGTAAAGTCGATAAAATCGTATTTATATAATCAGTTTAAAAGAGATATGGCCGTTTATATCGCAAAAATCGCAGTTTTCAAAACTATAAAGAGAATCAAATTTGTTAGGGTACTTTTAGCTGACCTACAATTATGAAATTTGGGTGCTTGTATCTACAGTTAGTATCTATTAGTTTAGGAAAACATAAAAACTATATATTTGTATTTATACCTTAAAAAATAATAGCCTTAAAAGGGAAATAAAATTTAGTATTAAAGACGCTAGTTCAAGTGAGGTATCAGATAAAAGGGCTCTGGCTAAGATAAGCTTGAATTTCAGACTTAATGTACAGTGCTACTTGAAAATGCTAAGTGGCGACTACATTTGTTTTAAAGCTATATAACAATATCTTGTATTCAAATTATGTTCGTAAATTATTATTATAATTTTATTTAATAAAAATTTATCAGCTTCGCGCTGTATCCCGCACACAGCAGGGTAGCCAGAGAGAACCTTGTGTTCCAGAGAGACACTCCGCTCCCCACTTTCTCCCGAAATTTGGAGGCATTGCGTGTTGAGTGGCAGAACTCGACACCAGAGCGAAGAAATGGAAATATAAATTAAGTAAATATTTCATCTCCTCGAGTGGGGATCGAACCCACAACCAGTCGGTTCTACAGTCACACCTCGTGCCGCTGCGCCACGACCGGCCTCAATTGTATGTTATATTTAACTTATTATTATTTTAAACAAACTTTCGGGAAATATAGGAGTCGTTATAATTCGAGAAATAACAATATGAATTGTAAAACATATACTATATACAAAAACGTATGTAAAATCTCTCTCAACTTAAAAACAACGAACGAATCTCATTTAAATATATTCCAAGTAATAGCAATGTAAATATTAATAAACTTATTAAAACAATTGTCTTTTATATAAAGTTCGAAGAGCAAAGTTAACAAAATTTAGGTGTTTAAATAATAGCTATATAATAATGGCGAATTTAATAAATATATTTATTCACATTCACATATGTTTATGTGTGGCACAAGCTTGAGACTATACGCCATAAATTGTGGGTTCGATTCCCACACGAGGAAATAAAATATTTAATGTGTTTATTTGAGACACTACAGTACAGAATACTCTAGTGTCGAGGCAAAAAATTTTGCAATGTTTAGTTGTTAGCTAGATTCAAATTTCATATAATTATTGCAATTACATATTTTTCTAAAATAAAATAAAATTATAATGATAATTTATGAACATAATTTAATATAAGATATTTTTATATAGCTCTTAAAAAAATGTAGTCGCTACTTAGCATTTTTAAATAGCACTCTACAGTAAGTCCTGGAATTCTTTATATTTATTTTACAAAAAAACACAGATAGGCGCGAGTCTGGCTTGCCCAGGGGGTTCCGTACAAAAATTGCAGATCCTGAGCTTTTTCTGAAATTCAAGCTTATCCAGAGCCCTTTCATCTGATACCTCTACGACGCTACTTGAAGTAGCGTCTTTAATACTAAATTTTATTTCCATCTTAAGGCTATTATTTTTTAGGATTTAAATATAAATGTATAGCTTTTTTTACCTAAACTAATAGATACTAACTGTAGATACAAGCACCCAAATTTCGTAATTGTAGGTCAACTAAGAGTACCCTAACAAATTTGATTCCCTTTATAATTTTGAAATACGCGATTTTTGCGATATAAACGGCCATATCTCTTTTAAAGTAATTATAGAAATACGATTTTATCAGGAAATCAAGGGACCGTAGATATGAGTATATGGTTTGAATTTCAACTCGACATCTCCAAGCGTTCCTGAGATAAAGGCTCTTGATAGACAGACAGGCAGACGGACGGACGGACAATTCCACGACAAGTGGACTGCCCAACAGTAAAATAATGTTAAGACAATAGTTCCTGAGATTAACACGTTCAACCAAACAGCTTCACGCTGTATCACGCATACGGCATTGTAGGCAGAGAGTACTTAGTGTTAAGACACTCCGTTTTTCACTTTCCGCCGAATTTTTCGAGAAGTAAGTATAGATTAGTATGAATATTTACAATTTACTTTAATTATAGACGACAACTCAGTAATACAATATAAGCCGGAAAGTCTAGGCTAGTCATGACACAGATTATAGAGATTACGATGACCGCCGCGTTCGTTAACTCTATCTAGACTAACTTCTATATCCGGTAATAATGAAAGGTATCGAACTTTTAATTGACCCCACGCATTTCCTTCAAATATTTATTTTATCAAGATTTGCTTTTTATTTATCAATAGGTATATCTTTGCTCTGGTGTCAAGGTTAAGCGCGGCGTTGAGTTCTGCCACTCAACACGCAATGCCTTCAGAATTCGGCAGAAAGTGGAGAACGGAGTGTCTTAACACTAGATTCCCTCTGCCTACCTTGCTGTGTGCCTGCTGTGCGTATATAATATATAGGCATATTGTACGTTTATCTAGATCAGTCATATATTACATATAGGGCACAATGTGTGACTGCAAACCTGACAGATTGTGTGTTCGTTTCCCACTCGAGGAAATGAAATATTTAATATGTTCATTTCTTCGATGTGGTGTAGAGGCGTTAAGTTCCGCCAATCAACACACAACGCCTCCAGAATTCGGCGAAAAATGGAGAATAAAGTATATTTCCACTAGGTTCCTTCTGACTACTATTTACGATATGGTTATCTACACTATTAAATGAAAACATCTA
Organism: Heliconius erato demophoon; assembly: GCA_018249695.1. Classification (NCBI taxonomy): domain Eukaryota; kingdom Metazoa; phylum Arthropoda; class Insecta; order Lepidoptera; family Nymphalidae; genus Heliconius; species Heliconius erato. The sequence goes on from DWQW01005893.1 coordinate 15,247, forward strand.
TATCGATAAAATATCGATAAAAATAATGAAGAGAGAACGGAATATAGACATGAAATTAATTCGTTTTATTTTTTTTTTGTATTCCCTCGACGTTTAATAGTACATAACTACAGACCTTGTCATCAGTTCTTAAAAAATCAGCATAAGCAAATAAATCAGCTTCTCACTAGCAGAGGGAACTTAGTGCTAAGTCTCCTCCGGAAGCATTGCGTGTTGAGTTGCCGAACTCAATGTCGCGCTTTGTCTTGACATCAGAGCGAAGAAATAAAAAAATAACCTTAAATAAATAATAACGTCGTGAATTTCATTTCTAAAAAACAGTGGTATTCTTAAATGCCATTTACACGATCCCTAAATATACATAAAGAAAAAATAATAAAAATATCCATATATTTACAGGACATTATGTAAATAAGAAATAACGATTTAATAATTTTTTTATAAGAAAGATTAAGTTAGGACGACATTTTGGCAATTAGGTTAATTAAATACCGGGTTGCTTATAAAGATTAGGTCAGGAAGTAAATATATTTTAATAAGGGCTTTATGCCGAAATAATATTAATATGAATCATTGCAAAAAATGTTTTAACAATCCTCAGCTTCAGCACTTTTAGTAAAAAAGAAAAAATAATGTTATACAATTGCTTACACTGTTTAAAAAATCCCATATGTGAGCTTTCTATAGTTTCTGTATGTGCTGTGCATTTTAGACAACAGTTGATGAAGCCAACTCTATACGCTTATATAATGTGAACTCTCGTTAAAAATAAATTAGTTATTTGCTGGGCTGAAATACAGACAAATATGCTATGTTTTCCACATATAAAAAAACAAGAAAATAATAAGTTTAAGTTCTTTGTAATACTATGAAGTTAATATTTTTTTAATCCTTTTTGAAATGGCATTTAATGCAAATTAGTTCAATTATTTTATAATTATTTAATTAATGTATATATTTTTTTTATTTTAATATATATTTTGTATAAATTCATATTATGGAATTAAATAAATATACAGTATTTATTTAATTACAGCTTTACAATGTATCCCGCACTCAGCAGGGTAGACAGAGAAAATCTAATGTTGAGACACTCCGTTCTCCACTTTCCTCCGAGTTCCAGAAGCATTGCGTGTTGAGTAGCGGGAGAAGAAATGAAAATATGAATGTAAATAAACATTTCACTTCCTCGAGTGGGGATCGAACCCACAACCAGTCGATTTTACAGTCACACTATATATTTCTGCGCCACGACTGGTTTCTATTTAATTACAACCATAATAGTTAGAAGAACCATAAATTATTACTACTCGCGCCTTTTTTAAATATTTATATTAAAAAAAGGCGCGAGTATGTCTAACGTAGTTTAAATCGCAATGGGTTTTGATAAAGTAACAATTATTTATATATTGTTAGTGAAAGCTAGTCATTTTGCAGGTAGATATCTAAAGATGAAAAACAAGCTGAACTTACGGTGGTTCAACAATTTTAATATTGCACCTGAAAAAAAACCAACGCATCTAAAACACAATACGCTCTGGGCATTGCTCTTTCATACAATAAGAAAGGGTGTATAGTCAGCAAAAAAGAATGTACCGAATCTTTTTTGCAATCTTCTCGAATGTGGAACAACGTGTGTTACTCATCTCTCCCTAGATAGTAGTGTGAGCTATAACAATCTAAAACACGTAGAAAGAAAATGAAGAAAAAGGTGATTGAATATACGATACCGTAATAAATGCGGTTCCAAATATATTGTAGAAGAAAAGTTGACAAAAATTTTAGTAATGGTTTTTAATATATTTTACTTTATATATTAGTTTTAACACCCGATGTTATTTATGCAAATTAAAAAATTAAATA
>DWQW01005894.1:0-17102 GCA_018249695.1 Heliconius erato demophoon
ATGATATTTAAAATATATAGTTTTTATTATTCATATTTAACTATGTTATTTATGTATATTGCCATGCATATTTTATTTTATTTATTTATTTATTTTTAACTTATACCATAGGTACATACTGTTACACCTTATCCACTGACACCTCTTTATACCAATAAATAATTTTACGAGATCTTTCTCCAGTAATAAGGATACTTTGTTCACGAAAGTTAAATGTAAAATAGTGCTTTTTTTAAAAAAAATAATATCTCTGGCCTCTAGTTTATTCTTGAGGGCAACAATTATATTTAAATTATTTTCATTTTCCCGCTGGTGAAGAAAAAATAAAATAAATAAAATCAAATCAGCTTCACGCTGTATCCCGCACACAGCAGGGTAGGCAGAGGGAACCTAGTGTTAAGACACTCCGTTCCCCACTTTCTGTTGACTTCTGGAGGCATTGCGTGTTGAGTGGCAGAACTCAACGCCGCCATTAACCTCGACACCAGAGCAAAGAAATGGAAATATAAATTTAAGTAAATATTTCATCTCCTCGAGTGGGGATCGAAACCATAATCAGTCGCTTTTACAGTCACACCTCGTGCCGCTGCGCCACGACTGGCCTCAAAATAAAATGTTTTCAAAATTTAGCTGAAAATGTAAAAGATGCTTGAACCTAAAATAAACTACTTTCGACCATCTGTCAACGTTACGCCGTACAACTCAACAACCCGATGGTGAAACTTAACTTGTATTACGAACTTGCTTCTTGTTAAATGATGATTAAAAAATCTCAAGTGTCAAATACAGTGAAGTAAAACACGTGTCATATAATTATTATAATTGACGTACAAATTATGAATTACGTATGTTTTCGTGTATATTATGGGCGTATGGCTGATTGTGTTGACATTTAAAAAAAAGGTAAAATTGGAGTAGTAACCTTGGTTTTATCGTAACTTAACCCAGTGTTTTGTAATGGGGAGAATTTTTTGTGTTTAATTTGGACCTTTACGTTGTATCCTGTTTATTTATTACAGTAAGTAAGGCAGAGAAAAAAGTCTCAAGACACTCCATTCCCCATTTTTCGCCGAAATATATGAAAATATTAATAAATTTTAATTTATTGCCCCGAGATAGGCATCTATCCTACAGCCTTTGCGTTTCAGTAACAAGCTTGGGCTATTACGCCACGATGGCCCCTTCGCGTTAAGTCAGTTTTTATTGTATTTTCTATAATTGTTCGATTTTTCAAAGAGTGATTAATAACAAATAACGTTGTACTACGCATAAGAAAATTGAATTGATGACTTAACTTAAGCTAAACTTCACTTTATTCCTTTATCTTCACTTTATCCACTTTAGCGGGTTAGTCAAAAAGAACGGAGCGCCAAACGCTACGGTCTCTGCATACCTCTTTCGCCTCGTCTACTGTCATCAACCTCTGCATACATGCCCTCCAGGGGGTCCTCAAGCTTTTTGTGCTGACGTTTCGCCGTCTCATCAATGCAGATAAGGCTCCGTTAACCCTGTTACCGGCAGCAATACGCCTTTCCACATCCATTTTGTATCTGTCATCTCCACTGAATATCCTTCCCAAATATACCACTACATTCACTTAATTAATTTGCTCTAATATCTGACCATTTACACTGATCTTGCATTCCGTTCTTTCTTCATCTCTTTCTCTTCTCGCATTCAGGCTAATACCATTATTTTAATTATTATTACCACAAAAAATAGATGAACAGGTAATATTTTATTGGGTTTATTATTTTAGTTAGTTACCTAGGTTTCTTCTGATTTTATAAAAGTGAAAAAGTATTTGCTTTTTCAATCCTCGATTCTGTGTTTTTTTATTAGCTTTACATTATATTTTCCATATAGCATGGTAGGCAGAGGGAACTTTCGAGCTTATTTTCAAGGAATTCCTACTATGATCAAATTGAGGAAACTTTAAGATAATAATAATAACATATTTAAGAAACAAACAAATTTAACGTTTCATAATTTAAAAATGTATTTAGGTTATATACAGTATTTTTTAATCGCGATAATACCCTAAAGTTATGAAACGGTTACCTAAGTGGTAAGAAATTGAGCAATCGTCATTCACTTTCTGAAAATAATAACCTATCATTTTCTTTCATTGCATTAAATATATAATAACAGTTATAAAATTGAGTAATATTTAAATAATAAGTAATAAGATAATTTTACAGGTATTTTTCAGTCATTTTTGTGAGAAAGTTTATTTAGTTAATGATAAAATGTCATTAACTGTCATCAACTGTAGCGGAAAACGTTTCATATAAAGTAAGCCGCGGCGTTGGGTTCCGCCATCCAAAGAATATATCTGAGTCAAAAATCGAAACGGTAAAAATTTCAAACAGTTTGAGTTGAAATTTTTTATCTGCCTATTCGACAATGACTATCTTTAAAATTTTCTTATTTTATTATATTATCGTGGAGAGACACTAGCGTGCGACTGGCAGCACGATGTTTGTGGGTTCGAGTTCCCATTAATAATGAATATTAAATTATTTTTGTTTCTTTGCTTTGGTAACGAGACAAAAGCCCGGCACTCGATAATTTAAAAATTTGGCGGAAAGTGGGTCATTTGAGTGTCTCAATGGGAACGGGGTGATTAACACTAATTTCTCAGGTTCCCTCTGCCTATCCTACCATGTACAGGACACAGAGTGATTTTTTTTATTTCAAATAAAGTATTGCAAATAGCGGCGTTGATTTCCACAGTGTCTCTAAAATAAGCGAAAACTAGTGTTATACATACTTAGTTAAAATATAAGTACACCTATCTCAAAACATTTTAACCAAACTTAGTATTATAAATGAACTCAATGATCGCGCACCTAATTTGTTTATTCAAATCTTTTGCACTAGATACGCTCATTTACATATTAGAAACTAGAATATATAAAAAACATGGTCCCAGTTAAAATAAATGTGAATATTAGTCGAAGCGAATAAGGCGAATATATATATAATATTTATATAAACCTTTTCCGTTACTGAGTGACGAACAGACAAAACTAGTGGATTTAGAGAGTTTCAATTTGGCTAGTAGGTTATGGAGTGGAGGGGAGGTAGGGGAGTTCTAAAGCCTTGTTTGAATTATGATAGTATTTTCATCCAGTAGTGACTTATTTAGTAGTTAATACTCGCTTCTGTACAAAAATTGTTTGCACTCAGCGCAGCGTTGAGTTCCGCCACCCAACAGCCAATGCCTCCTGAATTCGGTGGAAAGTGGAGTCTTAATATTAGGCTCTCTCTACTTAAAGCGTGTAGTTGAAAAAAATAATTAACTAATCGTAACGGGTATTTTTGGTACTAAAACATTGTCATTTTATTTTTATGGGATGTAACTAAGTAAATGAGATTTTCCGTTATAAGTATGAAAGTGTAAGATGTATTTTTATAGTTGTTGTTTAATAAATGTGTTTTAATAATAAAATATATGGATTACATATAACGTTATAGTTAAATCTCATTTCATATTTACATTCAAATTTTTTTTTCATTTAAATTATTTAGTTTCTTTTTTTTTTGCTTCACGCTGTATCCCGCACACAGCAGGGTAGGCAGAGGGAACCTAGTGTTAAGACACTCCGTTCCTCACTTTCTGCCGAATTCTGGAGGCATTAGCGCTTAGCCTCGATACCAGAGCGAAGAAATTGAAATATAATTTTAAATAAATATTTCATCTCCTCGAGTGGGGATTGAACCCACAACCAGTCGGTTTTACAGTCACACTACGTGCCGCTGCGCCACGACTGGCCTCAAATTTAGTTACATTTATAGTATTAAGTAATAAATGAATTTCCACGAATATATCGAACTTAGATCCAATCAAGTCGTTTTTAAATAACTACTAAACTACTACTATAGAAGTAAACATTCATATTTAGAGAAATAATTTAATCGCGCCATTAAATGTGGAAAATGGAGTGGTTACTTATCTTGATATCTCGGTGTAACTACTATTGCGTAAATTACTAGATTTAGAAATCTAGTAAAGCATATATAATGGCATTTAACTGAATTTTTCGATAATAACTATTATTTTCTCCTGCATGGAGAAAGGCAGGTAAATATTTTTGGTAGCTTCACGGTGTATCCCGCGTAAAGTAAAGAAAAATATTCTTTCAACCTTTTACCAATTAGGATTAAAACTCGCGACCACTGCATAAAGCACAGATTTTAAGAAATTGCGCTGTGATAGCGTCAATTATTATAAAAAATCATAAAGTTAATAAAATAATAAAAAAATACAAAGATTAACGAGAATATATGAAATGCTAAACAACACTAGACTAGGCTTATATAAACATGTATGTAAATAAATGGAAGCCGTGTAATATCCATGACAACTGATCTTATCTCGTTTAATTAATAGAGCACCGTGTATGAAACTGCTTAATTATACTGTAATTAATAATATTATATTTTTTTATATTCATATATATATCGACACATATCTATGAATATATTATCCTGCTCATTAATTTCTAAAACGACTGAGGCCAGTCGTGGCGCAGAGCACGCAAGCTGTCACTGTCAACGCGATAGGTTGTGGGTTCGATCTCCAGACGAGAAATTAAATTGAAAAGTGTTTAGTTAACACGCAATGCCCCCACAATTCGACGGAAAATGGAGAATGAAAGTATTTTAATGACAACGGAGTGTCTTAAAGGTAGGTTCCCAAGTTCAGTCTGCCTATACTGCTATGTATGGGATATAACGTAAAGCGAAAAAAAAAACAAAAACATTCAAAAGCATTGTATCTATGAGTATTTGACTGGGTGTGAAAAAAAAATCATCACCCTCAGACTGGAAATAGAATCTAACAATCACGTTTGCAGTCAATACATATTCCACTGCGCCACAACGGCTTCAATATTTTTTTCACGTTATAAAAGCACTTTTTAAATCTAAGACCACTTCAAAACTTTCATCGACTCTGTCCAGCTCTGTATGGTAATAAAAAGTAAATTAAATTGTAAATTGGCATTACTTTTAAGCGATATGTGAACGTATAAGGAAACCATTCGAATTGGTTTCGATATATAAGTACTTATGCACATATTAACATTATCTGAGTTTCCATTTGTCGGGATTCCATAAAAACAATAAACGAAGCAGTAAAAATACATAATAAGTGTATTCATAATTTATAGTAATTGTAGTGTTGGTATGTAACAGTGGCTGTAAATGCTCATAAATTAATACTAAAATGGAGGTAGGTAATTCAATTTCTTTTTTTTTAGTTTCACGCTCTATTTTTCTTGAAAGAGAGTAAACAGAGGGAGTCTAGTGTTAAAGACTCCGCTTCCCACTTTCCTTCGCCACTCAATATACAATGCCTTCAGAATTCGTCGGAAAGTCGAGAACAGAAGAGTTTAACGGGAACGGTCGAATTGTCTAACATTAGGTTCCCAGGTTCCCTGTGCCTACCACTCTATGTGCGGAATAAAAAAAATGTGTGTATATTTAGGTGCACTCGATAAAATAAATATGACACAACCATAAAATCTGGTTCTTAAAAATAAAAGAAGGTACTAATGACGTAAAAATCAAGCAAATACATACATCTGTAGCTTGCTCGTTGCAAAAGTATAACGCAATCGTAATAACTTAAAATTAACGACTTAAAAGAAGTTGATAAGTTAATTTTAACACATTTCAATTAAAAACATATAAAAACATTTTATTTCATTTTAAATTTGTTAATATCTTTAATTTTGTACAGTCATTTATTTGTATATAATGTAATATATTGAGTTTTTTGATAGCTTCACGTTGTGTCCTTTGCACACAGCAGGTAGGCAGAAAAAACCTAGTGTTGAGACACTAGTTCGCCATTTTCCGCCGAATTCTGAAGGCATTGCATGTTGAGTGGTGGAAGTCTCTCTCGATTCCTTTGACCGAAGGAATAAGAATATTAAATACTTCATTTCCCCAAGTGGGAATCGAACGCGCATACAGTCATACGCTTGTGTCCCTGTGCCGCAAATGGCCTCTAAGTTTTTTTCTTATTGTTGTTTTCTTGCTATGAATATATTTATAGTGACTTCTTAGTTGCCAGGCACCGTATTGTGCTGTTTATTATTAGCCTCAAGTATAAAAAGTGATTTTCTTCATAATTTACCCAACTCATTAAACTAAAGAAAAAACTTTCAAAATCAATAAAAAAATATCTGAAAACCAAAAATTATGAACAAAATCGAATTCACCATCTCCTCTATACACATTAAGACGTTTATTGTCCATACATAAAATACTTTTTAAGTTATCACCAGCACTACCAGGTAGCGAGACATGGCAAGTGCATGCACGCTATAAATCCTACGCTTTAGGACGCCATTACTGAACGAAGCTTGTATATTCTGCTTTCACTGGATGTAGGCCGAGTTTATTTGCTTAAGTTATGTACTATCGAGCTTTGACGTTTTTTTTATTTTCTAAGAAACGTGTCGCTTTTTTTTTATTTTTTTGTAAATAGTATTTTACAAGTATTTTACTCAATTTCTTTTGAGAACATAAAACCTGACTGCGTAAACTAAATTAATATATCTAGCAACACTCTCGCCATCAAGATAAGTTCAAATATTGTAGTTTCCCTTTTTATCTATTTCTAGGTATATAAATGATAAATATATCTTTTTATATTTAGATAATATTTTCTAAAATTAATAAAGAACTAACCCTACTGTCAATGAAGATTAAAAAAAAAAAAGAATATTTAAAGCAACTTTTGTAAATTGGAAAAAGCCAGTACATACCTAAAACAAAAATAAAAATGTATATTTTCATATACATATGAATTATTAATTTTTCTCTCCTGTATATTAGCTTTCGCCACTTAAAAGGAAAATTTTTAATTAAAGCTACTCTATTTGCTATTTTAAAAATTGAGCGGGAAGTGACTTAACACTAGGTTCCGTCTGCTTATATGAAGGATAGAGGTGAAGCTAAATAAAAAAAATATTAAATGTGTATAGTGTATATTTTACTTAACAACCAATCTTTTATACCGACAGACGTTTTAGCAGATGTATGAAGATAAAAAAATATGCTTATATGCATATTTTATAACCATTTTTGGATTTCCTCTTATTTTACGACACTCAAAATTGTCAGATTAGATGACACTCATAACTCAACAGCTTTGGGCTTTGGACGTAAAAAGAAACTAATTCACGCTGCATATAAATATTATAAAGGTTTAAAAGAAACTAATTTCTTCAGCGACGTTCCAATAATATTTAGTTATTTTTTTCAAGAAATCAAAGCATTTTTTTATGTTTATGCATTACATTCATTTATTAAGCAAATATAGGGAAAGATGTGACTGACATGGTGTAGTCTCACAGCATGGTCCTGTTATCACGAGAGATGTGGGTTTGATTTTCACTCGGAAGAATGTATTAAGATCATTTTCTTGTTCTGTATCAGTGAGAAGACAAAACATTGATGATTTTTGAAGGTCTCGAGTATTCACATAAGCGATAAGTGCGAAAAGTAGTGCCTTAACACTATATTCCCTGCGCCTACCCTGCTATATGCGGGATACATCGTGAAACTAAGAAAAAAAATATAACAAATATTCTATCAAAAGCCCTCTAATGTTGATTCGAGGGCTATTTTATCAAAGCTAACTCCAATGATGCAGTAAATTATCACCGTTCTACCTGTTTTATGTTCAGTCGTTAATCATAAAAATAAACTCCTATATGAATATTTCTTTGAAGCTATTTATGGCGAGACAGATTTGAAGCCATATCCTTTTTAACACATGTTCTTAGATTTGTATCTTAAAATTTACGTTTGCACGTTGGTAAATTTTCATTGAAAATTATTGTGTTGGTGGTTTTTCGTAAAATATATTATGTATAAAGAAGTTTTTTTTTTTAAGTTGAGAGTTGTGAGTTCGATTTCTAGTCGGAGGAGACTCTTCTTCGCTCTGGTAACAGAGCAAAGTACGGTGTTGAGTTCGGGGCCTCTAAAATTCAGAGGTAAAGTGAGGAGTGGAGTGTCCTAACACTTAAATTTCATCAGCTTACAGTAAGTTACAGTAGGTTATTTGACACTTTTATTTAAATATTTTTTATTGCCTCGCTTCACCTAGGGCTACGTTTGACTTTAGTTATTAATTATCAAATAAGCGTATAAAACTTATCAGGTCATGGCACGAATAACTAATCGACTCGATTAAGAGCAACACTTTAAATTAAAATTCAGATATATCGATTTGTATAAGCGCTGTTAGTATATAATCTGTGAAATCACGTAATAAAAATAGGTATCATAAATCATATCAGTAAGCTTTTTCCATGTGAATTAGTAAGCTTTTATGTTTACAGATTTTTGAGCTTAATATTATAATTTAAAAAATGAAACAGAAATTAGTACAGAGAGTCTTAACTCTACTTCCTTATATTTCACGTGCTATGCGCTGAGTAACACTACACAAAGTAAACATTTTTACGTATTTTTGTACATTTGTGTACCATAGTGGGGAACGGAGTGTCTTAACACTAGATTCCCTCTGCCTACCCTGCTGTGTGCGGGATACAGCGTGAAGCTAATTAATTAATTAATTAAATTAATTAATTAATTGTACATTTGTTTGTTTATCTAATAAAATCAATACATAGTTTTAAAAATACTATTTCCTACATATTAAAAACTCATTTGAACATATGTATAATATTTTAATCAAAAGTCCGAAAGTGGGGAATTGAGTGTAATATATGTAACACTAGGTTCCCTCTGCTTACCCTGCTGTGTGCGGGATACTGCGTGAAGCTAATTTTATTTTTTTTTAATCAATCAATATGATAATTGTAGTTGTTGTTGTGTCTTATAATGTTAAAAATAGAAAATTAATTTATATACATAAATACAATATAAGTACTGTTTATTTATTAATTTTTCATCAGAAAGCCCGGAAGTGAATAATCACTCCGTCCTCATTTTAGTAAGGTAATCTGTTTATATAATTTAGTACTAGATTCATTTGCATTGGCCCAATTGCAAGTTAATTGAAAATTATGTTTTTAGCTACCGTAATGGATGTCTAGTCTTATATATATTATAAATTTTCAGCGAAATCTATTTTAATTTTATTAGAAGAACTATTTCAAAAATAATTTTGTGGACAAACGCAGATCCGCTGATATAGGAGAAAAAGCCATAACCACAACCAGATTTGGGTATTTTTTTGTCTTTGACATTGATAGGCCCGTGAAAAACGGAGTGTCTTAACATTAAGATTCCCTTTTCTCTACTATTTGCGTGATACAGCCTGAAGCTAAAAAAAATATGAGTACGAGTCTAAGTGTGGTAATTGATAGAGCATAAAAAGTGGTGAACGTTAAAGATAGCTCTATCCACTGTTATCAAATACTAAGTGATTTCTAATTGCGGAACGGGAAATGTAAACTTTCACTAGTACTCGTTCATTAAATTAAAATTAATAAAAAATCTGCAGTTTTTTTTGAGATATGTAAATATATAAATAATTTATAATATTAATAAAAAATGTGATATTATTTTGTAGAAAGTGATTTTTTGTAACGAGTTTCATTTACATTACATCATAAGATATTTAATACAAAAAAAAACCAGTAAATTTTTATTTTGAAAAGAATGACTGTACGGTTACTTGATAGTTCTGCTCATCAGAATTGGTAGCGGTAGTTGTTTTATTGAAAAAATTTCTACGATTTGAAAGTCCTGGTAAACGTCTATTTAAATAATGATTTTTTTTTTACTTAACTTACATTTGCTGTATATCGCATATAGCAGGGTAGGGTAGACAGAGGGAACCTAGTGATAAGACACGACACTCCGTTCCACATTTTCCGTCAAATTTTAGAGACATCACGTGTTGAGTGGCCGAACATAGCGCCGCGTCTTGTCTTGTTATCAGAGCAAGAGAACAAATTCCCAAAAACTCACCGGGTGGCAATCGAACCCATACCCTCAGCTACTGGTTAGGTCAATACATCTAGCTAGTAACATATATCGTACAAATCGAAAATACATTTCTATCATTCCTCAAATAAGATAAGGCATCGTCTCCCGTTAGACCTGTCCAAACATATCAGTAACCAAACGTATGAAAGACATATTGGATTCAATCCACTCACGTTTTCCAGTAAAATAAGCCTCAATAGCTTCAAATAAGAACTAAATTTGCGTTTTTCTCATACTTATTCCTCGCGTTTTCACCTGCGTCAATAAGGACAAAATATGTCGGTACTGTATAATATTTGGTTAGACAAATAGAACCCTGTCGTTTTGAAACGAGACGTTATCGTTAGGATAATATTGTAAAAGTTTTACTTTCTGTTTATTCAGTTATTACAAGTGTAATGACGTTTTTGACTCTACAAATGATATAGGTCAGATTTTTTTTTATTATAAATAGTCAGTTCCATGATAAGAAGTCGTTGGTAACAAAGAACTTAATTTAATTTGGGAATTATATAGGAATAGGAATCAACCCCACAAACGTCGCGTATACAGACGCTGACCTATGCACATAGATAAATATTTATATATTAAAAATGTTAAATTTAGATCAGTTTCATAGAAAAAATACCATATTAACTGAACCACTACTTCTACATACGGCGCCAGTTGAAATCCGGCAACATGATTTTTATAGGAAATTTATATATGCTTACTTATAATCTTAAGTGTGGGAACAGCACTTTAACACATAAAATAAGCATATAAAGCTTGTTTACTTTGTAAGCATTACTAGCTATTAAGCTTAACGAGATTTTGCATCGTTAAGTTTATTTAACTTTAGTCACTTAGCGGTTATAGTTAAAGTTCTTTGATGCAATAACCTGATGCAACACATTAACATCGAATCTTATATATTGGCCTTCGAGATGCGTAAACGCGTAACTCACACTCGCTATTAAAGTGTCATAATTTTTTTTAAATGCACGAAAGCTGTTTTGACAAATTGTTTCTTTTTTTTGGGATGAATCAACGCGGTTTTGTAATTTTGAGTACTTTAAGGTTGTAGAGGAGATACGACATGTTAAAAGGGTTTAATTTTTTTAAAATAAATAATTACTGTTTTGTTTTTCAGCTTCACAGTGTATCCCCACATAGCAGGTTAGGTGTTAACACACTTTATTCCTATTAATACACCGCCGTTTCCAACGTTCCTCCTAATTCTGTTGCGTTGCGAGCATTGTGTGTTGAGTGGTGGAACTCAACGCTGCGCTTTGCCTCGTTACCAGAGCGAGGAAATTAAAAAATAAAATGTTTCATTTCCACGAGTGGGAATCGAACCCACAACCGTAGCGTTTACAGTCCCACGCTTGTGCCACTACGCGACGACGATAAATTACGTGCATATGTTAAACTTAATTAAAATAACTCGTATTCATGTCTCACTTTGTATTACAATTTCACTTAATTTCTCTTATTTGCTAATTAGTGTTAAATTTCATCTACCTCGGTACTTACTTAAAATATTTGGTTATTACACACGAATGCGTTTTAACTTGATTTTCTTCAATGAAGTGTGTATTTATGGAAATATAACATGACTTGACAACTGACTACAAAGTGAGTTTGTAATGGGTTCAGTTCTCGATATTTTCATTTTCCCACTCAGGTGAATAGTGCGCCGCGTAGAAATGCGCCACTCAAAACACAGTGTCTCAGGCAGAAAGTGGAAAACGGAGTTTTAGACACTTTACTCTGTCTGTCTACCTTAGTAGGGTGAGCAGAGGCAACCTTGGACCCTAGTGTTAAGACACTCTGTTTAAGTTACCCACTTTCCGCTGATTCCTGAGGCATTACTTGTTGAGTGTCGAAACGCGCATTGCCTCGTTACAACAGCTTTTTTCATTTCGAAAATATTAACTTGGCTTACAGTTACACCTGTGCTACAGGGTCTCCAAAAAAATTGGCAATTATAAGTAAAATTTATCCCATCCTGCTTGTCCCAACTGAGACTTAAAACTTTCCATTCCCCATATTTCATCAAATTATCGAGACATTGCTTATTTAGTATAAATAAATGCCATTACCGCGTCCAGAACAATAAAAATAACCCATTTCCACAATTGAGAATCGGACCTACAAAAACTCAAAAAAATCAAAATAAATCTTGCCAATCTTAAAACTAACCACATACGCCCAATGCTATATTTCTCAAAGAATGTCGCTACAGTCTCCATTAAACTATAATTTCGTTGTTTGTTCTACTTATAAGATGTTATTTGTGCTGCTTGTAATAACCTATCAATCGAGTGTACGACCCGGGGCGGACCACCCGACTACAGATATTTTTGCTGGCCCACATTTTTTAATAGACACTGGTAAGCAAGATGTATTGGTCTATTGAGATCTTGGGATGAAAGATTTATTGATTTATCTATACTATTATTATAAAGCTGGACAGTTTGTTTGGTTGAACGTGTTGATCTCAGGAACTATAGATTCGAGTTGAAACATGTTTTTAGGGTTGGTTATTATTATATTACACTTTAATATTTTAAAAAAAGTTTCTTGCTGACATGGGTTTCTCTTGTGAATTCATTAAATTCAGATCGTTATTATTATTATTTTTTGGCAGTAAACATAGAGAATCTGGCGTTAGTCTTCTAGACTTTCCGATGGATTTTCTATACTTTTATTATAAAATTAATTTATATAGTAATACTTTAGTTATATAATAAAGAAATACAGCTGAAGAACACCATTTAAACTTTTACATAATACTTTACATACTAGCGTTCCTTGTGTAAAATTCATATAAATAAACTGCCAGTACATACCTGAAACAAAAAAAGGTAATTATTAATTCATATTTCTATTAAAAACAGCAACAAGAACATAACATAACAAGACATATTTTTAATTAAATTAATAAATATATAAATCTCTTCCGTTACTGAGTTATTTACAGACAACAAACAGACAGAACTATTGGAATTAGAAAATTAGAATTTGCACCAACCCACCCAGTTAGGTAGTATAGGGAAACACTAAGAAAAGATTTCTTAAAACGAAAACGCAAAAGGAAAGGGCTAAATAACATTTTTCATAATATATCTTAAAGCCCATGTACGGAAAGTTGCGAGCGGTGACTAATTAAAAATGTATTCAGGTAAATTAATGTAGACCTATATTTAAAACGAGGCAAAACCAGGATAGGGCTTAAATAATGTAATATATATACATAATAATACGTTTGAACGAAAGCGTAAGTGTCGCTTACTTATTTGGTGTCCGCCCACAGTGTCTGCCCAGTTCGTATACTTTAAATCTACTGTCGAGGAATAAATTAGAGCAAAGGTTGGTTCGCTTAGACTGTGCTTTAGACCGAAGTATATAGTAAAACTGGCTTTTAAAATTTTATGACAGATTAATATTTTAGTGGTAACAAAGTAAAGCTCGTCGTAGTGTTTAGCCACTAAGCAAGTAATATTTTGAAAATTGAGCGGCTCAGGAAAAAAACCGAAAAGTTTTAATATTAGGTTCTCTCTGCCTACTCTTACTCTAATCGCGAGTAGCGAATGTTTTTTTTTATTATAAAGTGGATTAAAAGATTTTTTCCTATGTAGACCAGCCAGCATAGATATTTCCAAAAAAGGCCTGAATCTTTTAAAAAAGTTATGACATTCCCTTCTACAGTTTTCCTTTTCTTCTTTTGCATTTTAATATTTCTCTATATGATTAAGCTAGCGTAACTCTCTCAAACGGGTGTATATCAATAGTGTCACTTATAGCCCACTTGGTTCTATAAAACAGGCCAGGCCTTGTGCCCACACCGACTACGCAAGAAAGGAAATGCTAATTTTTGTGTGACGCTCACACACGGCTAACTAATGTTCATTGTGTTGAATTAAATAGGTAGTTAACGAAATTTTTTTATGGTTTTAGTAGATTTTTAGAAAAAAAAATAAGACAGTTTTAAAGCGACAGAGTGTTTTCACCTGGAATTAGTAAAAATTACTTTAGATACGTATTCTTTATTTGTTTACGAATACTACAAAGCTGAAGATTTAGCTTTTTGAACGCTTTAATCTCGGGAACTAGAGGTTTAAATTGAAAATTTCTTTTTGTGTTAGATATTTTGATTATAGAGAAAGGTATAAAGGTTAGAGAACTAAAATAATGAATAATAATGTCAAAATAATAATTAAAAAGGTAGCTAAAGCGAGAGAGTTTAAGCTATGTTTGCGGGTCGTATACTGTTAGTGTGGTTCTGCTCATCATTCAAGTTAACAAATGGAAATACCATTTAATCTCTTGGAAAAGCTGCAACTAAAGCCTAGTATATTGTAGAATTAAAAATGACTAATTAAAAAAAAATAATTGTATACTTTTATATGTAGATATACTGTTTAAATTTTTATATTATGTATAGGAAGAGACGCAATATCTCCAATTTTCTAAATACATTACCATGATACAAGGTATTAATTAATACAAAAAAATATGTATTACAATATAATATATATTTATTATAAATATATTTATTTCAAAGTCACGCAATAGAACCATTACCAGTTGGCGCGGGTGGTCCGTAAGGCGTCGTTTTGTTGACGTCATTATACACGTTGTAATAGACAAATGTGACTTATAGATAGTATGTAGGCGTATTTAATAAATATCAATGTGTTTAAACAGAAGGTGTAGGTTCGATTTTATTAAAAACAAGTTAATAATATGCCTAAAATCTGTGCGGGATACAGCGTGATGCTGATTTTTTATAAGAATATAACACTTAAATTCGCAATGCCTCTATATTTCGACGGAAAGTGGGAAAAGGAGTGTCTTGACATTAGGTTCCATCTGCCTCCCCTGCTGTATGCGGGACAGCGTCAAACTAGTTTTTATATAAATTTAAATATACAAATATAATAGAAATAATGTGTTAGACGTACGATGTTAGTCTTCTATATATACAAATAAATAATGTATAATACTCGTATAAAGTAAGGCATTAAGTTCCGTCACTTATGACAAAAAAAAGAACGGAGAGTCTTACCATTAAGTTATAAAAAAAATTTACTTAGGGCCTTCTTTTTGAACATTTATTTGACTGTTTTTTATATCTATATCCATACCATACCATATTAAAATTGAATCTGTAGCATTTTTTCCTTCTTAATAACTACTAGACCAATATGTTAATAAAATTATTAAATTAAAATAATTTGTATAAGTTAAAATAATAATTTATATTCGTACTTAAAATAAAATATTTTTTATTTCAAAGATTTCTATACTTAAAAGCTATACGAGGAGGCAAAGAGTTAAACAATATTTTGTTCCATAATGAGATTACTAGATCAGCTAAGAGTGTCTTTCTTCGTATAAACGGATGAAGCCAATGAAACAATGTAGAAATCCGATTTGTGGACAGTATCAAAACTGGCAGTAAGTGAAATAAGGTCGTTTAAAGTCAAATAGTGAATATATTTGTATTATTTTTGCGAATCTCTCCTAATTTGTAAAGAAGAGAGATATATTTTTTAACTTCATAGTATATCACACTGTATAATATAGGCAGGGTGGACAGAATGAACCCATTGTTAAAACATTCCGTTCCCATCTTTCCGCCCAAATTGAGTGTCGGAACCCAACGCCGCGTTTTGTCGTTATACGAGAGCAGGCCATATTTTAGCTTTCACCTACATATACTCTACAGAGTATACTCTACAGAGTATATGTAGCCTAGTTCGTGCGTTCTTTTTAGTTCCTAAATAGGAAGAACGATGCCTAAATACTAATAGTCTCTGTAATAGTGTCTGTAAAGCTCACCTCGTCCCTCTCTTCATACATGCCTTCTGAGGGTTCATTACGCCATAGTTAGTTTAATTTAATTAAGAAATTCAGTCGAACAGGATTTGTAACCACAAAGATATTGTCATATGGATAAGTTTAGTTATTTCTCTTGTATACAAACGTAAACAAAGTGATATTTAAATATCTCAACGTACGAGGCTAGTCGTTGCGCAGGGGCAGAAAGTGTGACTGTAAAACCGACTGGTTGCGGGTTTGATCCCCACTCGAGGGGGTGAAATATTTACTTAAATTTATATTTTATTCCTGCCACTCAACACACAATGCCTCCAGAATTCGGCAGAAAGTGGAGAACGGAGTGTCTTAACACTAGGTTCCCTCTGACTACCCTGCTGTGTGCGGGATATATCGTGAAGCTGTTTTTTTTTCAATGTACATAAGAATTATGTAGAGTTTTTTCACTAGAACACTAGATTTTTTTTTCATATATTTACAGTACTATAAATTACTTTGTTTTACTTTCTATTCTAATATACCCAAGTTTTCATTGTCTATAGGTTATCAATCTTATATTAATTTCAGAATATTACTCTCAAAGGTTAATAAAGGTCATCCCTATCCAAGTGTTCCGTTCACTTTTGCATAATATGAACATAGTTTAGCAAAGATTATATAAGAAGAGTCCCTAGGTTATCTAATTCGTGTTTTGTTTAATTGTTAATTAACAGCGTGCTTGTTAGTTTTAGGGAAGGAGAATTTATTGAAAATACGTTCACTTTTTCTTATTGAGTTTTTGATCATTATTTGGCTGGTGCGTTCGGAACGCCACAATTAAAGAAACATACCGTTTTTATTTATGTTTTATATTATGTTTCTTTGTCTTATATTCTGTATTAAGACACTATTCTCCTCAATTTCCACGTCTCTTAGAATAGGAAATTGAAGATAATTTAAATACAATCATTGCATAGTGATCGAATCCACAGCCACCGCGATTACATTCAAAGGTTGCCCTACTGCGTCACAACGGCCTACTATACAAGAGCCGAGGCTGTTATGTAGGAAAAAAGTGTAAAGCGGACAATATATAAAAAATATAATTGAGGCCGGTCGTGGCGCAGCGGCACGAGGTGTGACTGCAAAACCGACTGGTTGTGGGCTCGATCCCCACTCGAGGAGATGAAAATATTTACTTAAAATTTATATTTCCATTTTCTTCGCTCTGGTGTCGAGGTTAAGCGCGGCGTTGAGTTCTGCCACTCAACACGCAATGCCTCCAGAATTCGGCAGAAAGTGGGGAACGGAGTGTC
>DWQW01005895.1:0-17101 GCA_018249695.1 Heliconius erato demophoon
AAACGGTGAAATTTTCAATGATGTTTTATCAAAAAATGTCTTTTTGTGAATTATTTATAAGAGATAGATGGTGATGGTGTCGCAGACTTTTGTTTACAACTAATTAAATATAATATTTTTATCATACGATGTACTGACATATATTTAGCTATTTTTGTTGCGCACGCGCTTAAAGCATTTCGATGGCGTTAATTATTTTTTATTAAGTTATTTAAGGCTAACTAAGACATACACCATAATGTTATATAGCGTATAGCACTCCTAAGGAATGTAACTTTCATACAAAATAAAAAAAAAAGTAAATCGGATCAGTACATCCAGAGATCTTAGCGTTTAAACAAACAAACAAACTTGGGCTTTATTAGTATAGATAATAATTACCTGTCTCCTTTGCTTCTCAACTAGTTCCAGCTGGGCGGTCAGCTTCTCAATAGTATCATCGTCTGGGGAGGTCACGAATTCGATTCCCGACGATGCACCCGACTTAGGCTCGTGATTTCCATTGGTAATGATCGAATCCCCATCGACTACTTGAGATAAGTCTATTTTGAGCTGTTTATTTTCTCTGCGAAGCTAAAAATAATTTAACATTAGATACTTTATTTTTATTAATAAGCATACAAAATGAAAAAAATATATAGAAACTTTTTTTAAAAGCCTTCAGTAAAATAAAGTGCGGTGTTAAAGTCTGCAACGCTCAATCTCAGATTCGGCTCAAAAGCGGATATCTTGCTATTAATATATCCGTTTAATCTGAATGCATTATACAGAGAAAAACTGACTACAATTACACACAACATAAGTGTATTAAATAAGAACTTTAAATGAGTGCGAGTAATACATAAAAACATACGTTACGTAACAATACTTAATTATAATTTATGAATAATTAGTAATTACAATAAAACATTAAAAAAATAAGAGTACGAAACAAAGCAGGGTAAAAGCGCATAGCAGGATAGACAGAGGGAACCTGGGAACCTAGTGTCAAGTCAACTCCGTTCCCATTAAGACTTCCGTTCCTTACTTTCCGCCGACGAATTCTGAAGGCATTGCGTGTTGAGTGGCGGAACACACTCCGCCCTATGCTTTGTTACTGAAGCGAGGAATTGGAAATAATAAATATTTCATTTCCCCGTGTGGGGATCGAACCTACAACCTCTTGCGGCACGCTTATGCCCTGTACCGCGACTGGCCTCAATTCTCATATAATAGTTACCCAAAAACTTAATTTATCATATTGTGATATTTTCATTGTTAATGTAAGAGATAGTATGTTATAAATAATTATTAATATTCGTCAATAGATAAATGTCGTATAAATATTTACATTGTTGTATAATGACATAGATAGATAGATATTTTTGTTTACGTTCATGTCTGAGATCTCGTTAACAATATTTTTTTTTTATTTATCTTCTGGGAATGTAAAAACATAAATAAGTTGTAATAAGCGTATAAAAATATTTTGAAGTTTAGTTTGCTGAGGTGTGTATCGTTGAGTTGTCAGAGCGCTTAATTTCCACAAAGTGCGGGTTCAAACCCAGCGGGGTTTAGAAAACGTATGAAAATTTAAACATAGCGACGTTTAAATTTTCATACGTTTTCTAAAAAAGTATTTTTGTTCTTTAAACGTAAACATAAAAATGGTGAAGAAAGAAAACTTAATAAAATATCGCTGTGTTTTTGCATGTATTATTTTAAATATAAAAAGTTTTTCAAGTGAGAATCGAACCTGCAATAATTCCTATTGTGTTATCATTTTACCTATATATATGTAACCGTATTTAAAAATAATCTATTTTCATGTCCTCGCAGCTCAGTGGAATTGAGTCTTATATACTGTTAACGAATTTGATCCCCATTCAGTGTTTTATAAAAAATAATTTCGTTTTACCATTCTGATAACTTTCCACCGATCAATTCACAATATCTTGAAATTTGACAAATAATGGAGTGTCTAAAGTCTCTGCAAAACTCTAGAAACGCGGGGAAAAGCGTGAAACCACAAAAAAAAAACACTACCCACCCGTTCCACCAACTCTCTGGTCTCATCAAACTTTTCCTTATGCAGTCTGTGCGTTTTAAGCATGTCCTCTTGACAAGAAGCGATCAACATGAATTGTTCTTTCATAGAATCATTGTTTTGTTTCAACGTCTCTTTTAGTACTACATTCTCGTCTAGCAGTTCTCCGAAGCGTTTCTGCAGCTCCTCAGTACTTCTGTCGTCGGTTATTATTGTACTGGCCACCATCATACTGGCCGGAGATGGCTGGAATATAAAAAAAATCATTATTATTTCAAATATATTATACAAGAGGGCGCGCGCAGCTTCGCCCGCTTATTTGCACCCTTATGTAGGGTGTATTAAAAAAAACCACGAAACACGTGTTCAATAAAATATTTCTAACAGTTTCAATTTAAATTTTCATAAAAATCGGTGGCGATTTAAAGACTTTTCATATGAAAAACTTTCAACGCCTTATTTGAACCCTTAGGGGGTGGATTCTAAAAAACCATGAAACACGTGTTCAATGAAATATCTTTAAGAATCTGAATTTCAAATTTTATAAAAATTGGTGCCGACTTAAATTTTTTTCATCACTTTAGAAATATATATTTACATTTATATTTTAATTTCTTGCTCTGGTGTCGAGGCAAAGGGCGGCGTTGAGTTCCGGCACTCAATGAGCAACGCCTCCAGGACTCAGCGGAAAGGGTAGGCAGAGGGAATCTAGTGTCTTAAAGTGTCTTCTCACTAGATTCCCTCTGCCTACCCTACTGTGTGCGGGATACAGCGTGAAGCTGTTGCGTTTGCATTAATAAGCAATAATTAATTCCTCCGAGTAGAGATCAAACCCACAACCGTTGCGTTGCAGTCACAACTTTATGCCCCCTGCGCTACGAGTGCCTCTAAAATGTATTTTAGTTCAAAAACATAAAAAAAAATGTCATAGTTTTTTAATAGTAAAGAAAATTCCCCGACAGCGGTTGCTTTATTAAGAGAGTTTTAATCGTACTGATAACTATCTACAATGTACTAGACTCGTGTCTATGAGTCATAGAAACAGAAATCACAACTCATTACCTTATAAAGTTCTAAGTCCGATTTCTTAGATCGAAATATAAAATGATTCAATTAAGTGTGTGTCTAGTGTTGTGTGTGTCTAGTGTTAAGACACTCCGTTCCCCATTTTCCGTCGAGTTCTGAAGGGATTGCGTGTTGAGTGGCGGAACTCAACGCCGCGCTTTGCCTCGACACCGGAGCGAATATAAACGTAAATAAATATTTCATTTCTCGAGTGGTGATCGATCCACAACCAGTCGATTTTACAGTCAGAGTTTACAGTTATTTATTAATATTTAGATATTTTCGCTCTAGCACCAAGGCAAAAGCCCGGCGTTGAGTTCCGCCACTCAACACGCAATGCCTTGATAAATTCGGCGGAAAGTGGGGAACTGAGTGTCTCAAAACTAGGTGCCCTCTGCCTACCCTGCTGTATACGGGATACAACATGAAGTAAATTATTTTCAAATAATACATTTTAAGAATAAAAAAAGTAAAAAGTCTTTACTGCAATCTGCTGTGTTACGCATAAAACATGGTAGGCAGAGAGGAGGAACGGTAGGAACCTAGTGTTAAGACACACCCCACATTCCATCCAATTCTCAAGGCATTGGTGTGTCGCTCAATCTTCTTACCCGAGCGGCGATATTAAAATACACATGTAATCTGTTCCCCCGTATGGGAATCAAACTCAAAACCGTCGCGTTTACTTTTAGCATACCCCTTAGCTTACGCCTTAGCTGATAATTAATATTTTTACATGATTAACGGCAAAATAATTTCTAATTATATATTTTTTTTATATTATTATGCAAACCGCGAAATACATTGCTTACTGACTAACATTGCAATGAATATTTATTAAAAGCGGAATAATATATGTACATTTTACATTATATGTTAAATTTACGCATATTTCTTATTATCTTTCCCGAAATTAATTGTTTCCAATTATTTTTTAAAGTGTTATTGAATTACATAGTAAAATAAAAATGGTAAATTGTAAAATCTGCGAATTCCTCTAATAAATGCGAATGCGGTATAAAAATATAAATATTATTTTATCCTCATACTCATTTCTAAAAATACTAAAGTGATCCAACAATGAAGCTGTCATGGATTGGTGGCATAAGTTTGTAGCTGTTAATGCGACGATTGTGGGTTTGATTTCTACTCAAAAGAAGAAATTATTTCAATTTTTTACCAAAAGAAACCGCAGTTTTTGAGTTCTATTACTTTACACGCAATACCTCGAAAATTCAATGGAAAGTGAGGAACGAAAATGTTTAAATGGGAACGGAGTGTTCTAACACAAGGTGTTTCCTCTGCCTATCCTCCTACACTTCACACTGTATCCAGCAGGATACAGTATTTAAAAAATAGTTTCTCTCTTGCCAAACGATAATTCTTTGTAATTATCTTTGGGTAGCGGAAATTTGTAAAAATCTCCCTACAGAGATACTAACAAAATAAATAAGTTGTAACAAGCGTATAAAAATTTCGACGTAGCTTGGCGAGAATGCATGGCTTAGTGGTCAGAGCGCCTGGTCGGTTCCCAGGAGGCGCGGGTTCGAGTCCCGATGGGTTCAAATTTTTATACGTTTTTTAAATAAGTACATTATAGTTTATTGCTATTATATAAAACTTATAAAACTTTTCAAGTAAATCATTAACAACAGTATTCTCGATGAGGTAAGATATTGGTATTCAATAAAATTCCCTAGTATTCTTATAAGTATATAATTGTAATATGTACTATGCATCAGTGATTTGCGATTTAAATTGTTAAATTAGCAATAAAATATTTCAATTTCACATTATTCCTGCACAGCAGAGAACTTCGCTTTAGAACTTCGTTGGCGGAACTCAGCGCCGCACTTTGTATGGCAGAGAAGGAAAATATATTTATTAAATATTTCATTTCCCTGATTTGGAATCTAACCCAGAACCGTCACAATTACAGTAGCATGCTTGGCCCCTCGAGTAGAAATCGAACCTTTAACCAACACATTTACAGTCTGACACTTCAATTGCACCACAATGCCATGACACTATTTAAAGTTTAAAAATGGATGAAAAAGGTAAAGGCAGTTCTTATTCTTATATGAAAGTGTAACCTTATTAAACCTGTTTATAAAAAGATATGACTGCATGTAAGATTATTATATAAATAAACAATTATATAAAAAATAAGTAGCCATTCCATTGATTGAATAATGTTTTGTGTCTAGACAAAATAGTTATATGTAAATAATTATATTAATATTATTAGCATTTGGGCTTAAATAAATCTCAGATTATAGCGCAAAGGACACTCTCCAGTGCAGTGTGCAATGGACTGGTTTATAAGAAATTTTGAAAACACCTGGAACACCTGGAATTGCCAACCATAAAAGAAGATGTTAACAACTACACTAGAATGTACAAAAAATATACTAGCTAGATATTGCACCATATAACATACAAACTCTATGTTCGATTTGAAGATTATACCTCGTAAGCCAATTGTAAATCATAGGAAAAGAAAATATATGTTGGGCTTTACAGATAAGAAAAATAAAAGTACACTTAAATGATGACTAGGGAGGTTTACTTTCCGGATTTTTAGTTACAATCAGTAACAAAAGAAAATGAGTATATGGGTGTATTACAGTCTACGAGTTCCACTTTAGTGTTAAAATTGTAGTCACTTCATTGGACATTTCACAGAAACACAATATCTTTTAACTTGGTCACTAAGTTAGTTAACTTCACTCCAATTCACTTGCACTTATTACATTTTGTTTTTCCGCTAGTATTTCATTGTATTTGCTGTTATTTTTTTACTTCTTGACTCACACTCAGTCAGCTTCTTTTTATACATATTTAAAATATCATGAATCTCCAATCTTACCAATGCCTTAGGAATTTCAAGTTATCTCCATGTATTTTCACTTGCATAGTAATTCACTAATTTCATTTAGTGTTGCATATTTAGAGGGACCCTAAAAAACCTACACTTGTGACATTTCATTTGAATATTTTTTTAGACATTCCCTTACCCTTTTAGATAATTTTCATAATATTAAGATCTTTGAGAGATTACTACAATTCAAATGTTAATGAGTACTTTCTAACTGTCTATGTTTACACTGAAGAATGTAACAAGATATTGTTTATTATGAAACATTACCATTCAATTAACACAATCCATAAAAACTACACCAAATAAAAATAAATAGTATTATAAAAAATAGAAAGGTTTTTTATTCTAGTTTAATACAAAGGTTTGATACTCACACTATCTGATAGGCTAAACTGAGCTTTAAAAGCCATGTTAGCCTCTAAAGAGAGATCTTTCATAACATCTTCTATTTGTGATTTATCTAGAGCCCCTTCTTTGACATCCCCATTACAGTTTTCTGTATTCATACTTGCACCAGGGGATGAACCGAGGACTATTATAAAAGAATCGTCGTCAGCTTCAGACTTAGATGTCATATTTTAACATACCTACAAAAATAAGTAATGTTTACTTTACCTTTCCACTTTAAAATATATATTTTAGAGCAGTATCGTATCTCTATGCTCATTTATATAAATATTGAAACGACCACGCAACTGGATATAAAAAATATAAATAATTCTATTAAATTGGAACATTTACTTACACATCAAGGTTTTAAAAATTGTGAAATATTTGTGATTATTTCTTTCGATTGATTATTTTTGCCTCAAGGGTGTTATGATTAAATGATAGCCACAATCATTAGTCACGTTAGTTAATATCAAAACAATGCGAATTTACTTTATATAATTAGAATTAAAATAAACAATTACAATCGAATTGATAACTTGAATGGGAGTCAACACTGCAATTTGATACTCGCACAAGTCGCAATTTGCGAAACAAATCACAAGTTATATCTGACACATGAAATGTCACTTTTGACTTTAATGCTAATATTTAAATAATAATATTTTAAATACAAATTTCTTTCAAAATTAATTTTCAGCATTATTTTTATGATTTAAGCGTCTAATGCTTCTACAGTAGACTTGGTACCATAACTAAAAATATAAAAACTGTTTTTTATTCTAACCTTAAATGAATAAATTGATGCTTCTTAATAATTGTTATTGTTTGTGAAATAGATTAAATGATTTTTAATTATTAATTTCTAATTAATTAAATTCAGATCTATTTTAGCTGTATGATTTTTATATTTTAATAAAATTTTGCAAAAATATGAACTGTCACTGTTACTTGTCATTGTCAGTAATCAAATCAACGTCATTCAGTAATGGCTAAAGTGTAGGGAAGTGATCTAGTCAGATAATATTTTGTGCTATTTAAGCGTCTAAATCAGTTTGAAAGAAATGTCTAATGATAACACTTTAGATCTTCAATATGTCCACGCGAGTTTTCAAAATAGTTTAAAAGAAGACGACGATGTTATAATAGACTCGTATATAGACGGTTACAATGAACTAGTAAAGTAAGATAATTTCGATTTTATTTTGTGACTCCATATGGTATTGTTTAACGTTTGACACAGTTTTATTTGTTCAGGTTCTTAAACTTGATTGGTACAGTATTTTCTTTTGTGAGCAGCGATGTTAAAAGTAAAATTAAAATTATGGAAAAACATAGAGCAGGGGAGGACCAAATTTATTATGAGTCTTTCAAGAAAATGATGAAGTATGAAAAGGAAACAAGCTTACATGAAAAAAATGGTTTTGTTTCGGGTTCTAGGACAATGTTGAGATTGCACAGAGGTTTAGGTATGTATTTTGTTAAATAATATTATTAAGTTATTATATAAAATAAATAAATATATATACATATATATACATATATTTAAATAAATACATAAAATAAATATTTTATGTATTATTTTTTACTAAACATTTTAGATAAATTAAAAGTAAAAGAGGATATTAATTAAATTTAGAACTATTGACAAAATCAAATCAAATAAATGTATTTTTGTGTAAATTAAATAACATTAAATTCATTATTGATGTTATGGCACACAGGACCGCCTATAGTTGTGAGAATGAGTTATGTAATTTTTTTTGTTGGAACCCCATAATACAAGAACTGAACTAAATAAATTTTCTTGTTATAGCAACAAGACCAAGCATTAACTTGGTGATGACATTAACTTTTGTAGCTCAAAACTTAGTGTGTCTTAATTCTTAATACTGCTTACCATGGTAGAGGGTTACAGGTTGAAGTTAGAGAGTAAATAACATATTTATTTCTAGATTTCATAAGACTGTTTCTTAAGAGATTGAGTGAAGGAGATGAATCTGTGAACACATGCACATTATGCCAGAGCTCTTACAATGAAACATTAGCTGAGTTCCATCCTTGGTATATTAGAAAAGCAGCTACATTAGCCATGCATGCGTTGCCTTCAAGACCAGATTTATTAAAGAAGGTAAAATATTTTTTTTTATACAATAGTTACGTATATACCATAAATACACTAGATTCTCTTTAACTACACTCGCTATATGTGGACTAAGTCTGAAAATGTCTGATGCGAAATGTAAATAAATACTAGAACATTTTTTTTATGTAAGCATGTTTGTAGTTATATGGAAATGATAACCCATCTGATAATAATCCTATAGATTAAACAACTTAACTACGTCATCTTTTCATTACACTTTATCTATTATGAAGATAGCGGTAATTTACAATACCTGTTTGCAAGTTAAGTCTGATGATAAAACCAATTGAACATATATTTTTTTATTATTTTAATATATTTATTCTATATATTTATGAATTTGACTCTGTCATAAAATTAAAGTGAGTCGTGACACAAGGGCACAAGTGTCCATTAATGGTTAGGGTTGGGATACAGCACAGATTGAGGGGTTGATTCCTACTCAAGGAAGTGAAATATTTAATATTTTCATTTAATTGCTATGGAAACAAAGGAAAGTGTGGAAACTCAATAGAGTTCCGCCACTCAACAAACAATGCCTTTTCTAGTCTTTCTTCAACTATGGTCACTCTTTCTATACTGCTGTATGTAGGATAGAGCATGAAGCTGTTTTAATTTCTTTTTAATCATTTTTTGAATAGGTTCATTTAAATTGGTAAAGCCTTTTTTAATTTGGTGTGCAAAAATGCAAAGGCATTTATCATGTATGTACAAAGATCAGTTACAGTTTTACAATATTTATAAATGTTCATTAGACACTATCTTGTTATTGTATGATGATAACTTTTAACCTTAATATTTTTGGGTTTCTAGCTTGTTAAGAAATACTTTTTGTTTTACATATAAAAATATTTTTCATTAAATTATTAATATTTATACAATTTTTACATTTCCTTCTTTCTATACTCTATATTAATATGGCTTTAATTATGAATTAGATAACTCAAATATAAACTTCTATATTAATAATATTATAAAGCTGAATAGTTTGTTAGTTTGAACACTCTTATCTCAGAAACTACTAATTTAAATAAAAAGAAGTCTATTTGTGTTAACAACTTTCCGCCAATTTTTCGAGATATTGCGTGTTGACTGGCAACATTCAACGCCTAGCTTTTGCCTTAGTGCTAGAACCAAGAAATGAAAACATTAAGAAATAATAATTCATCTTGATTGAGTATATCTTTTAAATAGGTAACATTATATTTTTAAGATAATAAATTATCCAAGTTTTCCATTAAAAAGAAAATCAATTAATATTGTGAATACATAAAGCATCAATTGTTTTATATGTAGAGTGTGAAACACTTCAAGGCCAAAGTGATTTGTTCCAATTGTTCTCATTATTTTTCAATTTATATGTATTTTTTTATGTTATAAATTAAATATTATTTATTTATAGATAAAGTTAAATTTATTTTAACTGTTTCAATTTTATATATATTTTTTGAGGCTATCGTCTAGCAGGAGCACAAAGTTGTGGATTCGATCCACACTCAAGGTCATTAATGATTATTTCTTAAAATTTTTATATTTTCACTCTGGCACCAAGTCAAAAGCCCGGTGTTGAATTCCGCCACTCAACACGCAATGCCTCAAAAAATTCGGCGAAAAGTGGGGAGCTGAGCGTTTTAACACTAGGTTCTCTCTGCCTACCAAGCTGTATGGAGGTGAATCTAACTTGACTTTAATATATTTTTTTCTGTTTATATTTTAACTAGGCCCCACTCGCGGCTTCGTCCGCATACCACCTATAATTCTTTATTATGCTTCTTTATAAGTACATACATATAATTTATACATTCAATCATTTTTCGTAATTTTGAGAAAGTGCAAGCATTTATATTCATAAACTTTTTTTTTTTCAAATAAAAAACGTTGAAATATCATCTTGCAATTTTCAATAATTTTCTCTTATTGTGACTTGTTTATAAGAGATAGATATAGGGTGTAGCGGACTTTATTTTAGAACTAATGAAACTGAATGTTTTTGTAGTACAATGTACTTACATATATTTAACTATTACATAATACAATGGCGTTCCTAATTATTGTAATTTTATTATTGAAGGCTAACTAAGAATTAAACTGTAACTTTATATAGCCAATAACACTCCTGAGAAATGTAGTTTTCATACAAAACAAATAAAAAGTATAACCGACCAGTAGTTCCTGAGATCTTGGCGTTCAAACAAACAGACTCTATCGCTTTATATACATATATATTAGTATAGATTTTTTTTCTTTGGTTAGGCAAAGTCTTACTAGATCTCTTTACAAAATTTAAATCTGTTTTAATTTTACTTTCACATATGAAAATGCTTGGAATCGTATAAAAATTTTAATTTAGTGTTTTATTTAATCTTAACTGACAAAAATATCCGACACAATCATGATAATATTGATAAAATCATTTGAAAAACCATATCTTATTATTATTGTTTATTGTTTGATAAATTGTGGCAATTTTTATTATTATGGCCGGAGTCATATCAATAAAAACTGTAATAATGTATCGTTAATGTGTGAATAACCAAAAAAACATTAATCCTTTTTCAGTTTTTTTAGTTACTTACAAAAAGTTATATCGTTGGCTGAAAGTAAACCTGCTAATATGTTAAAAAAAATCAGCTTCACGCTGTATCCCGCACACATCAGAGGGAACCTAGTGTTACGACACTCCGGTCCCCACTTTCTGCCGAATTCTGGAGGCATTGCGTGTTGAGTGGCAGAACTCAACGCCGCGCTTAACCTCGACACCAGAGCGAAGAAATGGAAATATAAATTTAAGTAAATATTTCATCTCCTCGAGTAGGGATCGAACCCACAAACAGTCGATTTTACAGTCGCACCTCGTGCCGCTGCGCCACGACTGGCCTCATAACTTATAATATAAGCTATTAATAATATTAGTATAAACAAATGGAGTTTCACGCTTCTCTCCGCATAGCAGGATAGGCAGAGCGAAATTAGCGCTAAGACACCCCATATCCTATTTCCAGCGCATTTTATGAGACTAATAACAGAGTGAGAAAATGAAAATAATGTTAGTGTAGCATCAAAGAAAGAGTTCCTGCTGTGCCACAATGGCTTCTATACTTTATTTCAAAGTGTGTTTTTGCTATACATTGCAAAAAATATTAGTAAATATTATTTTAACTTGCTACATGTACCTTTTAATTACCTAATCATCATAAATTGCGTAAAATTCCGCGACACTATTATTTGCTCTACGTATTTTACTAGCCAGTCGTGGCGCAGCGGTGCAAATGGTGTGAGTTCAATTCTCAATCGATCAAATGAAATATTTAATATTTTGATTTCTTCGCTCTGGTGCGGCGTTGGGTTTCGCCACTCAATAAGTAATGCCTCCAGAATTCGACAAAAGTGGGGAGCAGGGTCTCACTATGCTGCTCCATCTCCACTGCTACATATGGGATAAAGAGTGAAGCTGAGCTGAAAAAGAAATTGGATATTAACAATTGATAACGTCAACGCCGTCGTCCCTAACACATTTTAAAAATGTTATAACTTGATATTATTTTCATTTTGAATATGAGTTTTTTTATTATTTCACAGATATTTGGCTCAGAAGAGAAGCTAACGGAGGCGCTGGCGATCTTGCCCCAAACGCTTCAGTCGTGTGACGAGGCGTACTCGCGTGTGGAACAGTTGTACACGGACTTCGATTTCCACGGCTTACCCTAAAATATAAGTATTATTTATATTTAATATTCATTAAAATTATATTTTATATGTATTGCCAAAAACATTTCAAAACTATACAAGTTGTTAAGTCTTAGCTCTATATTAATGAAGTAAATGATTGAAATTTACTTATTTAGTTTAGTTGAAAGGCAGTATTAAATGAATTTCCTTGTCAATTTCCTTTTATAGAAACTAAACAGGTTAACACATTAGGTATGTACATATCTTCGATTAAAAAGTCCGATTGTAAATTATTTATTTTTCTTAGAAGAAACATTTTTGCTCAAATAACTATGCCAAAAAGTGAAGCCAGTTCTTTGATAACGTAATTTTTATAAAAGATAATTCATTTTAATTATCACAAAATGTTAAAAATAAAAAAAAAACATGTTCAATATCTTGACTTAGGTTGATGGAAATAAAAATAATAGTTTTGTTATCAAACTGGGACATCGATCACTACGTATGAACACGGACGTGTCAAAAGAGAAGGTTTACGGGACATTTTTTTTCAGCTTCACGCTGGATCACGCACGTAGCAGGGTAAGCAGAGGTAGCCTAGTGTAAAGACACTCCGTTCCCCATTGTTCACCGTATTTTAAAGGCGTTTTTTTTGAGTGGCGTAACTTAACGCCTTGTTTTGTCTTGACGCCGGAGAAAATTAAAATATTAAATATTTCATTTCCTCGAGTATAAATTGAACCCACAACTGTCGCGTTTACAATCGTAGCAAGTACGACTCCTCTTATAAATGAAAATAAAATTATAAAGCATAAACTTTCTGTTTTGACATGTCACGTAAGGACCGTGAATTTATTTGTAAGGAACATCTTGTATATTTTTGAAATAAAAAAACGCCATTAAACAAAATTGAGTACATCTTTTATATTTATAGTGATTGTATTATTTATATAAGTGAGAAAATTAAATATAATTTACGCGCGAAATAGTGAAATTGTAATATAATTAGCATTTAAGTTTAACTTAATTATTTACTATTGTTCGTTTTTTTTATTATTTCTGCCCTCTTTATTGGTGCCTGTCATATTTTTCTTTTTTTTTAATCATGTGACAAATAAAAGTGTTTTTTTTTTACTATTATGATATACGTAGATAAAAAATGAGCTTATTACGTTTAAAAATATGTATTTAAACTAAAATTGTGCATTTTTTCCTATCTAGTTTTTACCTTAGCTACAGTAAATGTTAAAAGGCTTGGAATTTCCTCCATAATTAATGAAACGTGTCTATCTATGATTGTGTTAAACTGTTCTTTTTGCAAGATAACGTGAACAGATAAGTGACGGGGAACTTCCTGCATATTTAATAATGAAATGTATGGAAACGTATAAAAATAAATATATCATTTACTAGAAATAATCAATTTTAAGCATTTTTTTTCGATGCTTTATCGATTATTAAATCAAAATATGCTACTTATATTCTTTTCTATAAAATTTTGGATATAATTCCATTCGAGATATTTGAGAAAATGTATTCTAACAAATTTAATCTTATCTTTTTGTTGCTCTTAGGATGTTTCCAATTTTTTTATTATTTCTACGTAAATTTACCTTATTGTTTATTTCATTTGGAAATTATAACATTTATACGTAGATTGTATGTTATATATTAATGTACAATAAGGAAAAATTCACACTATAGTGCTGGTTACGGCCCTTTCTCGGTCCGATCTCATATGAGAAATATTCTTATACGCGTGATTGGACCGGAACTTAACCGAAATAATATTATGAATATATACTTATTGTTTCTCATATTAAAATATTTTATCGTAAATATATACAGGATCGAGAACGAACCGTGGCTGGTACCATAGTGTGTATCTTCCCTAAAATAGATGCCCAATGATCTCATGAGATGGCTATAACGTAACGCTTGTCAAAATTGTCATATAAATATTATATTTATTAATAGTTTTTTAGCAATGATAAAAGAAAAATGCTGTGCATGTTTACGGGAGTGTGTTTCATCCAGTTAATGATAGCTCAGAGGTACTATTTGAGTCAAATAATTATTTCTATTATTAAAACTCTCTTTTTGACTTTTATATTTAAAAATAAAAATAAAGTTTTTTCTGAAGGATTAAATAAGCGAGTATCATCAACTCTTTTTTTTTGTTTCGAGTGAAATTAAATTTACGTTGTGTTTGAGGAGATTCTCTGTGGGTCCCATAGTTGCGTGGACTATGGTATCGAGACGATGATAGCGAGACGAGACCTAATATTCAACTCATTTATTTTATATTAAATTTGGTTATTTATACGCAAGAAATCAATAGCGGAAAATAATTAAACAACTGCACGAATAAATTTAGTACGCTGATATAGCGTTTATAAATGTTATTTATAAATAATATTAATTATTGTGCCCCTACAGTTGGTTCCGAATGAATGACAAAAAATGACAAAAAATCAAAGAACCTTAAATTATAATATTGAATCCGATACTTGGACTTTTTTTAAATCAGCCTATCGCTGTCCACTGCTGAACGTAGGCCTCCCTCATCGAGCGCCAACCATCCTGGTCTTCTCGCATCCATCCAATGCCAGTCACGTTCTTTAAACTTGGACTTTATTTAGGTATAATTATATTCTTTACGATAGAGAACTACAAAATTGTAAAATGATTTTCTTTTATAATAATAAAAATAATAAATACCTCTGGGCTGTCATCTTTAAAATTGAGCTCAAGTGCAACTATTGCTCAGTTTACAAAGTACAGTCGGCATTAAATAGTAACATAAATGTCGATTGTAATATAAAAAAATCACTTATATTATTATTATCTGTAATTTTGAATTTGTATAATTATTAGAATAAAAAAATGCGATATTATTATATAAGCTTAAACATTTTGAATTAAATTTATAAATAAATAACGTGTTTAAATAATTTAAGAAACACTAAAAAAATGACAATGTCATGCTGATGTAGAGTAAATGTACATTCCCGCACCATTCCTAGAATTGGGAAGTTATACCTTTTGTATTTTATATTGAAATAAACGTGTTTTGCTATTTCTATCTTGTTTTATTTATATTTCTAAATTAATTTTATTGTTGAGGCCAGTTGTGGCACAGGAGCATAAAGTGTGCGTGCACTCGAAGAAATGAATTATTTATTTATATTTTAATTTTTCGCTCTGGTGTCTAGGCATATCGCGGTGTTGAGTTTCGCCACTCAACACTCAATGCCTCCAGAACTCGGCGGAAAGTGGAGAACATAGTGTCTTAACATTAGGTCCCCTCTGTTTACCCAGCTGTGTGTGGAATACAGCGTGAACCTGATTGATTGAATTTTATTGTTAGGCCAGGCCATGACGGCCTCCAACTTACGTACAGGATCGAGATTATAGGCCTACTCCGAGACTGGACATCCTTGAGGAGAGACCCATGTAGCTGACGGTGTCTATGGCGATATATAAATAGTTAATTTCTTATACTTTGATTCTACCATTATCACAATGTCGTTTTTATCATTAGGGTTCCGTACATTTTAAGAAAAAAAAGGAACCCTTATAGGTTAAAGGAACAATTGTAAGACTTTGTTGTCCGCCCGTCTGTCTATCAAAAGAACGCTTGGAGATATGGAGTTGAAATTCAAACCATATACTCAAATCTACAGTCTCATAATTTACTGAAAAATAATATTTCTACGTTTACTGAAAAAAAATATATATCCGTTTATATAGCAAAAAACGCGTATTTCTACGAACTGAAAACTATATTTGTGGCTAAAGTCTAAACAATAATAGCTCTAAAAGGAATGCAAAATTTGGTATTATAACCGCTAGTTCAAGTGAGGTATCAGATGACCCTTTCATCTCTGGATAAGTTAAGCTTGAATTTCAGAAAAAGCTCGGGACAAACCGGATAAGCGGGAGTCGGACTCGCCCACCAAGGATTCCATACATAAATTGGACATTTGTGTATCGAATCCTTGATGGGCGAGTCCGACTCGCGCTTGTCCGGTTTTTTTAAAGTGTTATGTGGAATAAAGTGTGGACTTAGAAAAGAAATATTGTTTTTAGAAATTCAAATGTATGTATAATACGTAATGTGAAGCTAGCTGCGCTGAGCAGATTTGTTTTAGCCTATATTCTTACTTTTATTTAGTTTCATTTCGACTGTACAACCAACGCGCTAGAGTTCAA
Organism: Heliconius erato demophoon; assembly: GCA_018249695.1. Lineage (NCBI taxonomy): Eukaryota > Metazoa > Arthropoda > Insecta > Lepidoptera > Nymphalidae > Heliconius > Heliconius erato. Next base: position 16,393 of record DWQW01005895.1, read on the forward strand.
AAAAGTTCAGGGCTGCCACGACTCATAGACCATACTGTAGAAAAGTCCGTATAGAGCCGTACTGTGATGTAATAAATAAAAGAAGGTTGCAGTTATATATATTTTTTATTTTACAACAACTAAAATTTTTGGACACACATCCGAAATCAACAATACAAAATAAAATTATGCAACTCAAAGCTTAAAAGATGTTCTTATATATAAAAATAAATTATATTATTAATTATTATTATGCCCTAATTATTTATAATTAAAATATAAAATTAAAAATAAAATAAACTTTACAAAAAAGTTTCACAGATAATGAATATAGAAGTACCAAAAAAAAAAAACAAAAAAATTATAATATGGTATATACATTTATAAAAACACTTCTTAATACTTACTACTATTAACTATATTATTTTTTAATAGTAAATAACGTGGCAGTTGTGTGAGAACTAATGTTTATATAATATACAATAATTATTAAGTAGCTTCACGCTTATTCACTTGTGGTGGAGTGGTGGAACTTAACACCGTGCTTAGTATTTAAAAATGAATGGGAATCGAACCAGTTGCTTTTACAATCAGACGCAGAATCACTCTGCCACTATAATTTTCATTTTTAAATGATAAAGTATTATTAGAGACGAGCTGCAGGGACACAAGCGTGAAACTGTCGACAGGCCGTAGGTTCGATTTCCACTCGAGGAAATGAAATATTTTC
>DWQW01005896.1:0-17097 GCA_018249695.1 Heliconius erato demophoon
AAGAAATTCAAAAAAAATCTTTTTGCTTTCTATTAGTCTTTTTAAGTGTCCCTCTATCCATTTCAGTCAAAATTACTAAATGTACAGACAAAATATTTTTACTGTCTTATTATATATAGAGATGAATATCTTAAATCTATTAAATCTATTAAATTGCTGTTCAAGTCTTAAAATGTTATTTTAGTATAGAATATTTCATATATTAATAATAATATATATGTACGTGGATAGTATACGAAAATAAATAATAGTGATTTCTTTGGCGACCAGCTTTAATTTGCTTTGTCGTTAGTTATATAAAAATAATATTAATACAATCATTCCCCGAAATGGGAATCGAAGGTACGACCACGCCACGATTATCTTCTTTCTTATAAGTCATAATTAAATAAAAAAAAACTTAAAACAGGAAAACTTAATTTTTTCTTTAAGGAAAAACGTTCTCGCAGCATCTTATGAATTGAGCCCAAAATATGCCGACCATGACCATTATGTTAATCATATAACTGGCGACGCACGCATCGGAATGCGTTCTCATTTCTACTCGATCCGCTGGTTTTCCATGTACAGAAAAGGCAAACTGTATTAGGATTGACGTGTTAAGCTTAAATTTAAGTGTATGTTTTGATTTTGAGGAAGTTGTTGAAGATTTTTTTTTAATAGAATGTTTAATTTGATGCTGTTTATAGATTTAGTGTGAGTAATAAAAAGATATGTAGTAAATGTATTTAAATAGGGAATTAAATATTTAATATTTTTATTTTTTTACTCTGTTGACGAGGCAAAGCGCGGCGTTAAGTTTTACCATTCGGTCGGCAGAGGGGACTTTAGAACCTAGTGTTAAGATTCTTCATTCTCATTAAGACTTTTGTTTTCCACTTAAGGACTTTTCCGTTTCCAGCGGAACTCAACACCACGCTTTAGCTCAAATTTTATATCTCATTTACTTAATTAATTTGTTTTCCAAAAAGACCATGTTTTGTTTGGTTTCATATTTAAAAGTTATAGGGCTTTACCCTATAACTTTTAAAATTAATTACTAAAGACATTATATTAGTAACAGAAAGAAAATGTAATATATTGTTGGATGAAAGTCCGTAAAAGTAAAAGTAGGTTGCTAAAAGGATATCTCCATATTTTATAACAACTTAATGAACCAAATGAAATGTTTATTATGAATTATCATCAAGTCCATTTTTTTCAATTAGATTTGAATTTTATTTAAAAATAAACATGATTTTCTTAATTTAACCTTTATTTTTATAATGTTATACATATACGAATATTTCTTATCTATTTTGTATATTAGCGGCGGTACTCAACGCCGTGCCTCCTCATTACCTCAATCTTTTTTAGCTTCACGCTGTGAACGTAAGCGGGAAACAAGTGTCTTAATTACAACACAGTGTCTTAACTAGCTATCTGCTTACCCTTCATAAGATAACGATACAACGTGAAACCAAAAAAAATACAATATTTAGAAAGCAAAAGCGCTTAGGCTATGAATGAGGATCAGAAGAACATATAAAAAATCGTGACAGTTTTTAATATTAACAATTTTACAAATCCTGTCGTGCTTTCTGAAATTCGAATTCTTTTCGCTGCATTTGTTTTGGTTGATGGTTTGCACAGCACATTTTCGAATTGACAGTTGACAAAAATTTACGCACTAACGTTTTATTTACTTCCATACAAAAGAGTTCAACGAAATACTGCATTTTGTGAGCTTTTTATGTAATAATTTGTCTCTATTGATTTTAAATTATTAAAATCAATTAAAATCGACAAAATTTAATAATAAATGAATTACATCGATATTTCTTCGCTATTTCAGGAATAATCATAAATATAAAAAAGCGATGTCTCTTTCTATACTTTTTTATTAATACTTTGGGTAACTAAGATATCTTACAATTATTTTTTAAAAATAATAATGAGGCTAGTTGATGGCATATTTTGTGACTATAAAATCGACTGGTTGTGGGTTCGATTCCCACTCGAGGAAATGAAATATTTATTTACATTTATATTTTAATTTCTTAGCTCTGGTGTCGAGGCAAAGCGCGGCGTTGAGTTCTGCCACTCAACGAGCAATGGCTCCAGAATCCGGCAGAAAGTGGAGAACGGAGTGTCTGAACACTAGGTTTCCTCTGCCTATCCTTTTGTGTGCGGGATACAGCGTAAAGCTGATAAAAAAAATTTTCAACTCCGCGTTAAAACCCATAGTAAATTTTCTAATATGTTGTCATTGATAATTTAAAATCAAATTAGTAAATACAGTTTTATAACAGAAAAAGTGGCATAAATATTTTGGTAAAGACCTCTAAATCGGAGACTGCAAACTAGTTTCGTTATTCGGTCAGTAATGTTATTCCGGTTTCGGTCAGGGCCGTTAGGTCGTTAGCCTTTCCGTAACGAAATGTCACGATAACGTAAAAAGTATTTAAGATGAAAAATAAGAAGAAGTAAAGCTACACGTTGTTTTCTGTCCCCATTTTAAGTTGCTTATGTGGCGTAGAAATTTTAATATATTAAAAAATATAACTATAACTATATATATTATGCAAATCGATTTGTTCTGCCTACCTGGGATAGAGAGTGAAGGTAAGAAAAAAAAGGATAGATGAGACCTTTATCGTCCAGGCACAGTGCTAACAACATTTGACTGTAAAAACGGTGGGCGTAGGTTGAATTTAGAATAGAAAAATGGAAATAACTTTAAAATTATTTCAATTTTTTTATTCTAATTAAACAACACACGGATTTCGTATGGCAAGTGAAGAATAAAGTATTCGGACACTAGATATTCTCCATTTAGAAACAAATGTAAAACTGAAAATAATAGAAATAACCCAATGATTTCTGTTTTTGGAACAGAATGACTTCTGTTTTTCTTCAAGTTAAAAATACTCATTTTCATTAACGTTGCATTAAACAATCCAGAAAGAGATATTTCTAAATTTGAAAACATATAATAGGAAACGAAGCCACAACGGCCTCAATTTTAATATTTAATACCTTCTGTATTAAACTAAAAAAGCTTTGTTCTAAACGTAATATAAAGAAACTTTTAACAATGCTTGTGCGTCACAACTAGGTAAATGCATTATACGCAAATGAAAGTGTCTTCCCAACCACAGAAGTGAGTTTTTTGAATAAGAATATTTGATTTTTATATACTCATCAATTTATTCAACCACAGTATTTTAAAGAAAATATGTATATTTTTATGAGGGAGACTGTCGTGGCATTTGGAGGAATGAATTATTTTCATTTCATCGCTCGGTATAAAGCAAGTGGTGGCGTTCCACTACATCTTAAAAACTGGAAAAATGGGGAACGGAGTGTCTTAAAACTATATTCCCTTTGTTACCCTGCTTCTTGGAAGTACGTGAAGCTGTGTTACGTACTAAGTTTTTAGAAGAAAATATAAAAATATTGTAAATGCAATAAAAAATAACCTAATAGTCCTATTTTTTTTTTATTTTTCCAAGAGAATTTTAAATAATTATAGATAGATATAAAAAAAGTGCGTCTTGGTTGGTTGTTCTTAAAAATATTTGCTTAAAAATGGCATCAAATCCATATCGATCGGGCGTACTATATGCTGCTTCTCGCAATGACCTTCAAGGATTTTTTTTATCTAAATTTATTTAAATACTAAGGACACATGGATCATATTTTTTATATATTTTTTCTAAATTATAAACTATATATTTTTCTTTCGTTACTAAACTAGTTTAAAAATAATCCTTGATTTTGTTGACTAATTTTATTTGATCTACTAAGCCAATACAAAAATTTACATGCAACGTTTTAAATACAGGATGTTATGAATATTACTAACGGAACATTATACGACGTTAATTAGATAACGGTTTGAGTTTACCTATTCGAAAAGTTTATACTTTTTACATTTTTTTTAATATTCCCGTTGTAAGTAACGGTATAAAACACTTTAATATATAAATATAACGTAATTTCTTTAAAAAAATATATTAATATGGCAAACATTATATATAAGATGCGTGTGCTTATTAAATTATTTTAATCTTACTTTGTATTAATATACAAAGAATTAATACACTATTTTAATGATAAAAATATTAATAATTTAAATTCTCATTATAATGTAATTCATAGATAAGGAAAAAAATAGAATTTAATTCTCGCTCTTGAATTCCGTTACTAAACACGCAATAAGAATAAAAAGAGATATTACCGCCTCAGAATTTAGCGAAAAATAGGGAACGGAAGTGTCTGAATGGGAACGGAGTGTCTTAAAACTGTTCATTTTTGAACTGTTCAACATGTTCATTCTGCCTACCCTGATATATGTGGGCATCCCAGCGTAAAATTATAAATTTAAAAAAATATATATCCGTATACATTGCGTGCTACACATCGTGTCGTGTGGAGAACTACGTGCAGAACGACACCTACTATTATATTTCATTTATTTTTTACTAAGGAAAATAAAAAAGAGTGCTAATATGTTTTTTCTTTTAATTTCAGGTACACTTCGTGACGTCAAAAATGTCGCGGCAAAAAAGTGTTAGTGTAAAGTGGACTTTAGTTTTAGTGTTAGTTTTATTTGGTCAGTTTGTATATTCGCGACCTCAAATTGAATCAACTACTTTAGAAGTTAATGTTGACATCGATAAATCAACCGATGTCACACCAAGGTATAGTTATAAGCATAATAATGTTAGTTTAAAATTACCCTTTGAGTATATTTTAAGATTAAATAACATAAATAATGATTTAAGTAGGACATCATTAGTTAGTAATACATCTTTAAAAAGTGCTAACAATTTCAATGAATCCTTTATTAACCCAAAATCCAGAACAAGTCGTGTTATACGTAAAATAAGTAAAATTAGAATAAATCATGCAACACAAAACAATCTAAAACATACAAATTACCATAACGAACTTTTTCCTATAAAAAATGCAAATAAACCCGTCATTAAAAAGGTTGTTACGAAATGGACTGACAATACAAAATATGAAGACTCTGACATTTCCCACGACACTACTATATCAGAAGAAAGGGAAAGTACTTTAGTAAATACATTAACAAGTGTAAATATACCGTATAGTACTAGTACTGAAATGCATGACGAATCTACAGAAAATAGTAAAAACTTATTTTATACACAGTCAAATAATAAACAATACACTGTAACGTACAGTACACCCCAACCACAATATGAAGAATCTCATATATATTCTTCTAATGTCCACATAGCAGATCCTTACGTAACACGTCCAAATTACGTCTTTACAACACCTAGGCCTACACCTATTATCACAAACGTTGGATATCCAAAGCCTTGGCCGGACCACGTTAATTATCAACCCAATAAAAGGCCTAATAAAAAACCTATAAAAATTAATAAGCCAAAAGACCCACCCAGTTACCACACCGTCAATAACTTCTCTCCGTACCCTGCCAACAATTTTGATGTAACAACGTTTCCACCTGTAATGGGTTACACAGATAGAATAGTCATTAGACCTGAACAATACAGCGCTTCTTCTGACGATTGTCCTACTATATTTGTAACTCTCAATAATACTTTTCAAGGTCAAGGCAAGGAAGCTTGTCCTGATCTTAACATAGCTGTTAATACGAATGTTGTAAACAAAAATGTTGTAGTTGAATCTGAGGAAGATACAGATACAACTTTAACTGATATTTTTGGCTTACCATTAGATGAGTCTGGTAGTGATGAGGCACCAGCTGACTATGAAGAATCACAAGAGAATGATGAGCAAACCGAAGATGTTTCCAATGAAGAATTGGAGTTATCAAATTATAATACTGCTAGCAATGTAGAAGCAGAATCAGCAGAACCAGCTAATTTTGCTTCTCCTACTTCTGCACTATCCACATATACAAAACCAGGTCGACCAAATGATGATGATGACTTTTTTTCCTCCGTTATAGAGTTCTTTAAGCCCGCTATTAGTGTATTTAGTTGGCTAGCCGCTATCAATCCCTTCAGTTTTAGTGCTTTATCGTTTATTTTAACACCAATTATTTTGTTATTTGCTGGTGCTTCAGGTTTAGCAGCTCTGTTTACGCCGTGGGCCTTTTCTGCTAGAGAATTACCAGAATATCAGATTTATAAGCCATACTGGGAATGGGACGATTACAACAAAGCTTGGTATTTAAATTCTTTTCCTAATAATAGAAGATGGCAGCCAAGTATGAGAAGCGTTATAGATAATCACAACGTATACTTTCAATTTCCATGGTATGAGGGAGTAGGAAATCTATTAAAGTCCATAACCCAGAACCTACCGTACCGTAGAAACTATAATATTAATAATCGTAAAAATCGGAAAAAAAGAAAGAGATAAATTATAGTAATAAATTTAAACACCATTTGGAAAATCTCATAATTTTGTTATAAAAATGTCGAAACATTTCAGGATTTTGAATCAATCTCATTAAAGCGCGTATTTTGTTTAGTTAATCAAAAATTATTAATTGGAGATTTGTTTGAATTGTTATGCAGATAAACATAATTGTTATGCAGATGTGTCTCTGTCCTGACACAAATCTGATGTACTATTTAGATTTAACCACCCCCAAGAATAAAATATAAGTAAGCATCAAAAGAATATTTCGGAGGATTTTAAATTAATAGCTTTGTTTCCTCTTAGTAATAAATGTAGTTTCATTTTCATTGAGTTTATGTTAAGGAAAATGGAAAAATACAATATGATTGCTGCATGCATTTCGAAGCATATAGCAAAGTAATGTTTATTCTTTTTTTAGCGTTACACCGTATCAAGCACATAGCAAGATAGGCAGAGGGAACCTAATGTTAAGACACTCAGTTCCCCATTTTCCGCCGAATTTTGGAGCGTGCTGAGTGGTTCAACGCAATGCTGCGCTTTGCACTTTTCAGTCTGCTAATTCTTTGGGTTATGTCGATAACATTGGTTCTTTGTCAGATTACTTAATTGTGAATGCGATCCTTCAGAAATATTGCAAGCATAGTCCTTTCCATATTACGCTGAGCGACTTTAAAGTAGTGGAACAGTGGCATTATCAGTCTATAACTGATAGGACGCACTCGTTAAAGACCTTCGTCTTCAGGCTTTGCGATATCGGTGTATAAAACACTTCACGCAGTTGCCTATATGCTGCCCAACTAGTCTATATTCTTTTGCGAACCTCCGTTTCGAATTTGTTTTTACATAACTGTACAGTTTGACCAAGGAAGACATATTCCTGAACTTCGAGAGGTATTCCATTAAGTGCAATCGGTTGCGGTATGACATGTTCGTTGAACATTATCTTGGTTTTATCCAAGTTCATCCGAAGACCTATGCGAGCAGAAGACTCAGCCAAGGTGCTTAACATATATTACAAGTCCTGCACGGTTTCAGCCACAATGACAATGTGGTTTGCAAATCTCAAGTGTCAGAGGAACTTGCCATCTATGTTTATACCCCGTCCTTTCCAGTGCAGCGTCTTGAACATATTTTTCAACGCATTAGTGAACAATTTGGGAGAAATTACGTCCCCTTGTCTTTTTTTTAGAAACAACATTATTTCAAATTTTTGAAATAAGTACATTAGATAACATTAACATTTTCAAACTTAAAAAGTTCAAACATATTAGTAATTTTACTGATAGAAATATGCTGATAATTATTTTTTATTTCTTTAGAACTGTACATAAATTATCTTATATCGATTACTTAAATTCTCATTGTGAAAAGATGTATATTATTGTTTTTCTCATTTCATCATCATTCACTTGTCAACATTCATAAAATACCAGATCAAGTAATAAATTATCAACATACTCCTATTATTATTTTTGTATTTATCACTATTATTTATTATAATATATCTAAATTAAGTAATGTTTGTGATATTTTTAAAAGCTTTGTACATATATGATAAAGCATATAATTTCAAGTACAATTTATTTATTTTCTAATAAAATATTGAGTAAATAAAGCATTTGTTTCATTTTGAATGTTTCCTTTAGTTAATTTCAATAAAAACAGGAAAAATATTATAATGAATACCTCTTAAATATCTCGAATATCTCTTAACAATTTTATTTTTAAATTTCAGAATCAACGAGGGTCATGAAAAGAAAAATGGTATGCTATCAAACGAAAATACTGCTAGAGATGTCAAGAACAAATTACCTATAATTGGAGAATCTATAAAAAAAGTTGCAACACAATTACTAGACAAAAGTAATAACCAATCCAACACCATTGCAGCGGTGCCAGATACAAGAATACCACCAAAATTAAAAACGCAGATTGCTCAGAAACAAAAGATCAAAACTAGAAAGGACGACAGCAATGAATCAGTTGAAAATTCGCATGCAGGTGTCGCAGTACCAGTCACGATGGAAGAATTGGAATTAGAAAACAGAGAAGCGTCGAAGGAGTCTTCAACAACTAAAGAAGGAATATCTACTTGGATATTACTAAGCAATCCTGTCAACAAAGATAACGATTCTGTTTCAACAGAACCAACAAAGGTAGAAGAAACTCAAAAGAAGCAAAAACCAGTAGCAAGCAAAAATAAAACGAAAAAACCACAAAACAAAATATCAAACGCAAAACGGCCGATTATTGGCAGCACAAACAAAGCTGACTTAATAGCTGGAGGTTCAGCAATAAATGAAAATGTTTATAATAAAATTAAAGATACTGTACTGTCTAATGTTCAGAAAAATAAAAATTCTGTTACTCGCACAACTACAGTTAGTACAACCACTTTAGCGCCATCAACTGAAGCATTCACTACAAAGCCACCAGTTTCTGTTACACCTGTTGTAAAGTCAACATCGAAACCAGCCAAGAAAAATAATAAAAATAAAGTTAAAGTAAGTACTACAACAACTTCAGTTGCTCCAGTTTTAAGTGAATCGGCGCTATTGCCCGCAGAACCAAAGGAACAAGAAATTGAGTTAGAAATTAGTACACCTGCCACGACCACTAAAAAACCTAAAAGATCATCAAACAAGAAGAAAACGAAAACAAAGAAACGCAAAACCACGAAACCCGTCACTGAAAGTTCAACAGAAACAGCAGTTTCAACAGAAGTCAAAACTGCAAACAAAACTGCCAATAAAACAAAAGTAAACAAGACTACAAAGAAACCAAACACCGCTACAGGGCCATTTACTACACAAATATACAATTACCTTTCTAGAGAAGTAATGCCGTCAGTGGGTGTCGGAGTCATAGGACTGGCTGGTCTTGTAGGTATTGCCAGTTACTTCTTATATCCTTTCGCTACACCAGTTAGGCGTACTATTGAAGTCGACAAAAAGGACGATATTTACAGACATAATGCCGAGGAATACGCAAGTGAAGGTAATGGACAACCTGAAGAAGAAATGCTTGGAACTGTCCTTGCTGGTATGCCTATACATTCAAAACAAAAATTCAATCCTTACGCCGGCCAAACAGCTTATATAAACAGATACCAGCCAGCCAAAAAAGATCAAGATATAAGGTATCGTCAAGTAGCTAACAATTACGATCCAAATCGTAATGTGCATTATCCTCAACAAAAGACAGGCATAGCACATGGTGCAGTATATCCTGAACCTATTAATTACAATCGCTACCAATATGAAACTCGTCATGCATACACGACAGAAAAGAAATACGAAAAACCACAAACGTATACACCTTATCCCGCTGTAGAACCTATATATGCAGCTCCCCAAACAGGACCTTCTGATATATCGTCATATGGAAGTGACATGTCAAGCTCAGTAGTATATGGTGTTAAACCTTCCGGTGACGCTGATTTCAAACCTGTATATCCATATGATACTCAATTTTACGGTGAATCAACAAGTAGCCCTGTAACTTATTCCCCTACATCGATGTACTTAGGTTCAAATAGTGAGGCAGAAGAAGGAGAAAACGATAAATATTCTGATGAAACTAATACTGACCTTAGAGCAGCTGACAATAAATTCGTAGTAGGAAATGTACCAAAAGAATTAACTGAATCAGCAACGCCAGTAGTAGTACCTGAGCATGGACCAAGGAAATTAAGTAGGAGACGCAGAAATGTACGTCGCAAACGGAGTGTCGTTGGTTCTATTGAAGAAATTCTGAAAGCAGCTAGAGAAAATAAAGAAAATGAGATTTTTATAAGCAATGAAATTGACGATGGATTAATCGGGCCAATGTCACCATCGCCTGTAGAAATGGTGGCATTAAAAAATGATAACACAATAACACCCGAAACGAAGGATGTTTTTACTGTCTACGCTGTATCTGTAAATCCCACTAAGGAAGAAAAAACAGATGTATCGAGTACACTAAAAAATGAAGTTATTGAAAGTATTTCAACTCAACCAATAGATGACAAGAAACAAAACACAGAAACTGACATGTCGAACGAATTAGATGTAACCACTAAATCTTTTAAAGTTTACGAAGTGTTCCCAACAACTAAATTGGAGGAAGAATTTAGTCCTTTGACTGTTGATAACAATTCCAATGATTTCACAGTTAAAAATGTGAAAACAGAAACTACAACTGAAGTTAAGTCTGAAACAACGCCATCTATTCCATTTATACCGAATCGACCGAAGCCAACGTATGCGCCAGAAGTTATTACATACCCTCCATTAACGAATGGCGGTATATTCGACTTTATTAAAAGACTGGTTGAATTCAAATACAGATTGGGCTTGAGCATCTTGCAAAGTACATCGGAATCTTTAAGTAGATATTTACGTAATTTAGATGATAAATTGGCTAACTAATTATAGAAAATTTGATACTCACATTTTAATATTCGTAATTATTAGGGAAATAATTAGCTAAGCCTTGATTTGTTTCCAAAAGAAAGATTTTTTTTAATATCATTAAAGTTAAAAAATAAATATAATAACTCTATACCTTAGTGTTCCGTATACTTTAAAATTGTTTTCGTAAATGTGACATATTTTTTGTAGGCTTTTAAACAATGCTCTCTTTTATACTCAAAATGGCAGATTTTAAATAATTATTAATAATAATTTGCATTAATATTTGTCTATAAACAATATTAATACACACATAAGGTTGTTACTGAAATATTCTATATATAATAATGTTATTTCGTAACAAAAATTGCATTTAATGGGTTATTTTAAGTTAAAATAAATATAATATATATTTTCAGAACTTTTTCCTCGAACTTTTGAGGGCGATATACTGAATTTATATTGTGATATGGAGATTTTATATATAAGAAAAAGAGTATTTTTTTTATCTTAGACTTACTATTTGCGTATTAAAAGTAAGTTTTATAAGATATATTTGAGGGAAGTAATATTAATGAAGATTATTTTAAACTAAGTATGTTATGTTATTGTTATGATTATTATACTACATGACATTTTATACTTTATATTTATGAATAAAATCGAAAAATAGAAGAAAAATCATGAGATTTAATCAAATTTATGATTTTCATTGTAAATGATTTTTTGAAATTGTCTTCATTAATATAAAATTTGATCTATAGTTAATACATATAATTGTAACGTGTAAATATTAAAAGTATAGATTTTTTAATATAAAGTTGTTTTATTTACTTCTATATTGATTATAAAGTTGAGAGTTAAGTATAGAATTGTTTTAATTCATGGAAACCATCTCGCCGTTGTAATATTTGACTATAAATGCTACCGACGTCTGTAGGTTTTGATTTTGACTCGGGAGGATGAATAATTTGCATTTCATCGCTCTATTAACAGGACATAACGCAGCGCAGAGTACCGCCACTCAACACGTATTATCTCAAAGAGCGGAAAAAGGAGAACATAGTGATGTAACACTAGGAACTCTTTGTCAGCAGTAAAACAGAGTATGGTTTATGCCTGGTATCTCACCAGGAAAGCTTATTATAGAATATTGAGGAGAAACCATTATTCGTGTAACTTCAATTTCTCGGTGGAATATAAATATTGAATTGAATATTGCCAAATCCTTTTTTATATAAAAAAATAAACATTATACAATGGTATATTATGAGAATTTTTTTAAAACTATATTTTAAGTTCACTAAGTATCGACATCTATAAAGCTTTTTGGCAATTATGTGATGTCCTTGATTCGAACTAAAACAATGTCATTATTGTCCATAAAGTTCTTATAGATGGCGCTGTAGATGAAATATATAAATATATTTTATTTTACTATTCTTTTTTTAATTCAATTTTGCCTTAAATGATTTTTATAGCTTCACGTAGTATCCTGCACATAGCAGGATAGGCAGGGGGAACGTAGTGTGAAAATACTACACAGCCATTAATATTTTATATGATTGCTACTATAATGTTTTAATAGATGGCGCTGTCTTGTAAAAATATAAAATTTTAAATTTTACGAGCGATATTTTACATTGTCTTAAAATTTAAATCACATTGCAAGAGTGTTTTTATTTTATTAGTGCCCACATAAACATATTTTTCACTCATAGAAATTCACATAAATCTTTTAAAATACATCAGTATAGAAGAAAATCTCAATTTTTTTGTTTGTCAAAGTTACCCTAATCAACTTTGAAACACAAAGATGTTCAATATTAATGATGCTAAAGTAACATTATCTTCATGTATTACATATATTTATTATTTAAAATAAACATATTAAATAAAAATTCTCAACAGTATTGTATCGTACGGAAAAATTATCGAAACTAGTTCCGAGGTGCCACTGTTAATGTTACTCGAAGAACCAAAGTTGCCTAGATTGACTGTAAGTAAAATAGGTAAGTTTATAAATTACCTGCACCTATATAAAGCGTGTCAAGAATTTTGTTATTAAATTATTTTTTTGGGAATAATTTACATAAGAATATTTATACATAGACGTTTTTTGCACTGCATATTGCCATTCTATTATGTACAATAGTATTGTGAAATGAGAATAATAAATAAATAAATAAATTTTCTTCACTTCACGCTCTATACCGCCGCATAGCGCATAGCAGGGTAGGCAAAGGGAACCTAGTGTAAAGTCACTCCGTTCCACACTTTTTGCTGAATTCTGGAGGCATTGCGTGTTAAGTATAAATGGAAATAATGACACATGAAATATCCTAAGTGCTCGAGGTACCTATAGAGGTACCGAGGTATAAATTGTAACGATTATCGTGAAATTTTTGGTACGAATGGTGTTAAATACAAGACAAAAGTATTATTGAAAAATCAATAGTTTCTGATTAGCGCGTTCAACCAAACGTACTATTATATTGATAGACTAAAACACTCTGCCTATAGAAAAACATGTAAAAAAATTGCTAAGGTCAGTTGCGGCGCAAGGGGCCAAGCATAAAACTGTAAACGTCTGGATTCGATTCCTATTCGAGAAAATAGAATATTTAACATTTTGACGTCCTTGTTCTGGTGGGCAAAGCGCGGTATTTATTTCGGCCACTCGACGCGCAATGAAAAGGATTCAGCGCAAAGTGGGTACGGGAATGTCTAAATGGGAAAGGAGTGACACGAGCTTCCCAGGTTCCCTCTGCCTATCCTTCTATGAGCGGGTCCAGCGTAAAGCTAATAAATAAATATAATTGGTAATATTGTCGAGTGGTTGTCAGATCCCAGCTTCATCATTGCACTAGCTGGATGATGACAATATAATATTATATTGTCACGTCACATTATTTTTGTTAAGTGTAGTTGTACTTGTTTTGTATTTAGTAAAGTGCATTCATAAAAGAAGCGTGTTAAAGATATTACAATTAAGTTGACGCTGTATCCCGCACACAGCAGGGTAGGTAGAGGGAACCTGGTGTTCTGACACTCCATTCCCCACTTTTCACCATTTTTTTCGAGGCATTACTTGGTGCTAGAGCAAAGAATATTAATACATAATAATTAATTCCTTCAAGTCGGCACCGAACTCACAACCGTCGCGTTACAGTCACACCTTCGTGCCCCTGCGCCACGACGAATTTTGTTATTTTTAAAAAATACACTCTTGCATAAATATACAGGTTTTAAAATATAAATAAAGCAAGTAAATCTGACGTTGCCTCGACTTGAAGTAACACCGCGTATCGTGGGAGCTCTTTAGCAGTACCCTAAGGGATAAAAGGGTTTTTATGCATAGGACAGTGGAGCGCATATCCGACGGGCATGTTCACTAATTTTACCTTATTTAAGGAAATTTTCATGTTTAAAGATACTTTGTGGAGTTTTTTTTAGCTTCCCGCTTTATCCCGCACATAGAAGGTTAGACAGAAACAACTTAGTGTTAAAACACTCCGGTCCCTCCAAATTTTGGTACTTCTTCTTCGGTTTGGCTTTGTATTCTTACCAGAGGGAGGGAAAGCAAAATTGTTTGTTCCCCGAGTATGTATCGAACCTACAACCGTCGCGTTCACAGTAAGACGGTGTGCCACTGCGTTACGACGGCCTCTGGAAGTGATAATTATGTTGTTAAATAGAAGAAGCCTTATAGAAATCGATGATTGTAAAATAATTTGGAACATTTTTTTTTTCCACAGGAATGGTTACATGATGATAGGATAGAATGTAAAAAATAATGATGTGGCTTCTTTTAGTTTCTTTCTGCGTGTTTTACACGGCCAGCTTACTTAATAGTTGCTCTTTTAAACTATAAAAAAAAATAATAATAAATCAGCTTCACGCTGTATCCCGCACACAGCAGGGTAGGCAGAGGGAACCTAGCGTTAAGACACTCCGTTCCCCACTTTAAAAATATAATTTTATCAATATTACAAAAGTAAAAACTGCCGAACGGATTTAGATGAAATTTTACAGTAATATAGTTTATACATCAGAATATTATATTGAGGCCAGTCGTGGCACAAAGGTACAAAATGTGACTGTAAAAGCTACTGGTTGTGGGTTCGATCCCCACTCGAGGAAAGGAAATATCTATTTATATTTATATTTCCGTTTCTTCTCTCTGGTGTCAAGGCAAAGCCCGGCGTTGAGTTCCGCCACTCAACACTCAATGCCTCTAGAATTCGGCGGAATGTGGTAAACGGAGTGCCTTAACACTAGGTTCTCTAGCGTGAAGCTGATTTTTTTAAATTTTTTATCACATAGGCTACAATTTATGTAAAAATGTTGTATAATTCAACAACAACATATCAGCTTGACGCTGTATCCC
Organism: Heliconius erato demophoon; assembly: GCA_018249695.1. Taxonomy (NCBI): domain Eukaryota; kingdom Metazoa; phylum Arthropoda; class Insecta; order Lepidoptera; family Nymphalidae; genus Heliconius; species Heliconius erato. The sequence goes on from DWQW01005896.1 coordinate 15,157, forward strand.
GCACACAGCAGGGTAGGCAGAGAGAACCTAGTGTTAAGACACTCCGTTCCTCACTTTCCACCGAGTTCTGGAGGCACATTTCCTCCACATTAACTGTAATGTCCTCAACGAAGTGACCTTTTCTGCAATTTCACATAGTAATTTCATTTCATCCCCATACAGAAGCAAAGTACAGGTAACAATAAACCACTCATTCCTAAGTAAAGTAGTTAAGAACACCGCAAGTGATTTGGAATACGGAAACAAAGGCCGTTACAGGATTAATGTTGATAGCGTATGTATTGTTGTAGTTGTGTATATTTTATAGTACCTATAAATGGAGAAGGAGTGGATTTTTTTGGAGTATTTCCGGTTTTTTGAGTAAGGAAAAAAAGAAAGTTGAAGTTGACTCTGCTTAATCATTATTTATTTGAATGTAAATTTTTAGCTAAATAATATTTAATATTTTTTTTTAACGATTATTTTTTTGTTACGGAGAAGGTGGAAGATGAGAGAAGAATAAATAAAAATGAATTATTCTTAACATTTTTAAAGTGTCATTCCACACTTAGGATAGAAGAATACTTATTTAGAAAACGTATAAAAAATTGAACGTAGCGGGACTCGAACCCGCGGCACGCTGTCGGTTTCCAGGAGGCTCGGGTTCGAGTCCCGCTACGTTCAAATTTTTATACGTTTTCTAAATAAGTATAAAAATTAAACATGCCAATGTTCCAGTTTGTTGCCATTGGTGTACAAGGGCAGACGGGGCAGAAGTCCCACTACACACTAAAATATATCTAATAGCATAGCCCAGGTGAAACTATCACTCTATGTATGGGACTGGTTTAAGCATATTATAGATTATACCGAATAATGATGAAAACTGTTTTACAAAACAATATAAGAGTATAGATAATATAGTGTATATAATAATTTTGATCGAATCTCCTTGATTCTCTAGAATATATATTATAGTTAAGGTAAAAAAAGAACTTACAAAACATATTATGTTAAAAGAATATTACTTAAATAACCGGATAAGCCTTAAAAATGCACCCGAGTATCCTATATTTGGCCCTAAAAATTGAAGAGTTTCGTTACTTTGTCACGGTTTTCATTGTCAGAACCTAACTAAATTTTGATCAAATTATCCTTGAAGTGTGAATACATTTCCAATAAAAAAACAATAATCAAGATCGGACAGTGGAATATTGAGTTATTCGTCCATTTGTCGCGCACATACTTAATGAATATTTACGTTTACATGATTTTCTCATGGATATCATTGTCAAATATGGATCAAATTAAAATGGGACCACACGAAAAGCACTAGCTTTCAAATGAAAAAAGAATCATCAAAATCGGTTCATCCAATAAAAAGTTCTAAGGTAACAAACAAAAAAAATACAGTCGAATTGATAATTCCCTTTTTTTGAAGTCGGTTAAAAACGAGATGACAGTGTCCGACTGAACGACATTATGGGTTCGATTCCCTTCCAGAAAAATGGATCATCATCAACGCCACACTCTGAGAAGACAAAAGTTAAACGTAACGTTACATGAATTCAGGCGCAAGGTGGAGTGTCTTAACACTAGGTTTTCCCTGTCAATTTTGTAATATGCGGGATAAAGCGTGATTCTCTACGTGAATCAATTCATGTAGCCTATTAGGTACAATTTTATGTAAAGCTATAATGTCAAACCCTTCATTTATACCGAACAATAGGCCTTCATTTAAATGCTTCACTGCGATTTCGTTTACGAATGAATTTACGCGAACGCATTTTGTAATTTTAATTGTGAATGTAATGAGAATATTTTAATAAAAGTTAATGAATACAACACTAGAGGCAGAGATAAAATTTTTATAATATATATTTATAATTTCTTCAAATATATATAGTTTCTTCAAAGTTTTTTATTTATATTTTACATAGCATTGGGGGCCGTTCAAGTATT
>DWQW01005897.1:0-17097 GCA_018249695.1 Heliconius erato demophoon
GTTCTTCTCAGGTCTGAGGCATTAACTTTAGTGAACTGGTGGTAAATTATTTGACGTTCAAAAAATGAAGCATGTAACTTCTTATTTTGAATAAAATTATTTGAATTTGAATTTGAATTTGAATTTGCCTAGAACAGCGTTAAAAGTAAATTACCTATTTAGAGACTCCAGAGACAGGCTCCAGAGGTCGTCGTGGCGAAGGGGCCCAAGCGTGCGACTGTAAAAGTTGTGGGTTCGATTCTCACTCGGGGGAATGAAATATTTTATATTTTCATGCCGTTTGAGAGGAAAAGCGCGTTGGTGAATTAAAACAATATTAAAAAAAAAACATGTTTAAGTGAGTAACACAGTAGCTACTTAACGCGCTTTGTTTCATAAATTGGGTGATGCATGACAAAAGTTCTGTTTTAGTACTAGGTTCCCTTTTCATAATCTGCCATATGCGGGAAACAGCGTGAAAAAAATATAAGGAAATAAAAGAAAATACTCAACCTCCTTATATCCCTTCAAATACCGAATTGGTAATCGCATGGAGTGCGCTATAAACAACAATATAATACGTGTTCCGTACATTTTTATTCGCGACCCCATATGTCATAATAGCATTGAACAGTTAAATATTTCATAGTAAGCCAACTTGTCAGCTTACCGGGATTTTGTTTAAGGGATAAACTTTTATACGTTGAGCTTTTAAGGACAGTTGCGGCGCAGGGGCACAAGCGTCTGACTGTAAACGCAAGAGGTTGTGGGTTCGATCTCCGTTCGAGAAAATGAAACATTTATATTTGTATTTCCTTGCTCTGGTAATGTAACAAAACGCGGTGTTAAGTTTTGGGTTTAAAATGGCGAACGAATGTGTCTTATTGGAAATGTTTTAAAACTAGGTTCCCAAGTTCCCTCTTCGTGCTATGTTCGGGATGCAGCGAGAAGTTAAAAAAAATGTTTTTTTTAAATAACTAAGAACTATTTATAACACATCCCAAGTGCTCGAGGTCACTCTGACGGCAGGTAGAGGTTCACGTCGAAACATTTTACGTGATTTAATATAGCCCTATATATAACCTTCCTCGAGGAATGGCCCAACCCTGCAATAAATTGAAGATTAACGAACTCTAAAAAAAAACAAATAGTACGTATTTTCGCAAATACCAGATAGATATCCATATTTGTAAAAACAAAACAGATATCCGTCGTGACGCAGCGCGTCAGCGTCTGATACTAAACTTCAAGTTTGTGGCTTCGATTCTCACTCTGGAGAATTAATTTTATTTTTGATAAAAACCGTAGCGTTCCGACGCACATCACGTAATGTCTCAAACATTTAGCGGAGCGTGGGGGCACGAAATGTCTCAATATTAGGTGTCCCGTGTCGTGTACTAATGAATAAGTAAATAGTAAGACGAATCGGCCTTCAGTAAATTAGCGTTGCCATAATGGAAGCAAATCCGTTTACAGCTCGCGTGTACATTGAACCATTGTGGAAATCTAGATATTATTCAAAGCCTAGCTAAGCTGTCACAACAACAAAACGTTCGGAGTTGGCAAACGCCCGCTTAAACAATTACTCTGTATAAATAAACACGGCCGGTTAAACATTGCGTGACTTTGACTATGGGCTACTTAGAAATTAGCCTTTTCAAATATATAATATAATGTAGTATTTTCTTAAGTGGTGGTTGTGGGATCGATCTCCATTCGTAGAAACCAAGTATTCTCGTTACCCTGTCCAATGTGGAGTAGGGTATAGAGCTAAGAAACCAATAAAAGATTATGAGAAGAACTTTGCTAAATCATATTATTATGGCAGTTCAATAATGTCATGACCATTAAACCACAAACTTTCTAACTAAAACTTCTAAATCAAAACTTTCTTAACATTTCTAAATTAATTCGAAAAGAAGCTCTAAGAATTTGAAAGCAACAATCGTAGAAACGAAATCTAACCAATTTTGGCAAGTTGTTACATTCAAAACGACGGCAAAGGCAATTTAATAGAATGTATTTAAGTTGGCCCATTCAAAGTACCAGAAAATCTGAAAGGAAACGCCGCTCATAAGTTGATCGGGAGCCAAAAATAATAATCTCTACCTGAAAGCTTCACAATTCACCTCTTTTGGCACGGACTCTCGGAAGTTGCCATAGTCCTGTTAAATACTGACTGTGGCCTGGGTGATGTGGAAATCTTATTTTTATTCTTGCATTTGTAAATTTCTTGAAAAACAAATTGACTGACTAAAAAGAAATTCTGAGATTCTGTTCCCATTATGACTCTTATTCTTCGCTGAATTCAGAGGCATAGCGTGTTGAGTGGCGAAACTTAACGCCACGTTTAGCCTCATTATCAGAGCAATAAAATATAAATTTAAATAACGAGTGCACGAGGTTTTTTTTTACTCTGTTGTATAGAAGAAAAACGTAAAGTTGATAACATCAGCAGCAGCCGTCTTACCCCATAGTAGCGAAACCTCGTTTGACTGTAAACGCGACGGTTGTGGTTACGATGGCCACTCAGAAGAATGAATATTTTTTATTACCTTATTGAGGCCAGTCACGGCGCTGAGGCACAAAGTGTGACTGTAAAGGCGACTGGTTGCGGGTTTGATCCTTACTCTAGGAAATGAAATATTAATATTTTGTTTAAATTTATATTTTCATTTCTTCGCTCTGGTGTCGAGGCAAGCGCGGTGTTGCATCTCAGCGCACAATGCCTCCAGAAGTTGGCGGAAAGTGGGAAAAGGAGTGTCTTAATATTGGGTTCCTGCCAACCCTCTGTGTGCGGGATTCAGCGTGAGGCTAATAAAAAAGGAAACGATTCTAGGCATTTATTCAATATTAACATTTATCCTCACCGAAATATATCGTTCAATGGTCCAATTATGATATACAAGGCGGCCCCAAATGAAAATTTATACCAGTTTACATTGTTGTTTATAGCGCACTCGTCGCGATTACAGATCCGCACGATCTAAACGTAGCGTGGCATGCGTATAAAATTATTTAGTTCGGATATGTTTGTAACGAAATCGTGAAAAAAGTTCAAGTATTTTTAATTCTTAATAAAAAGTATTGAGGCCGAGATGCCGTTGTCACTCTTTGTCAATAGGGCAAAGAGTAGCGTTGAGTTCCGTCATTTAATACGCAATATCTTGAAAATCGATAGGAAAGCAGAGAATGCAGTGTCTTACATTAGATAATCTCTGTTTTTTTAGCTTTTCGTTTTTTAGTTTTACCCTGTATTACATATAGCACGAAAGGCAGTTTGAACCTGCTTCTGATTGATTGTGATACATTTTCGAGACATTTTGTGTTGATACTGTATGTGTTGAGTGGCTGAATTCAACGCCACGGCTTCTCTAGCTTATAGTATAAGAAAATATAAAGAAGTGTGTATATAATTTATAAACAAGTTTATATGAATATATAAATATTTTATACTGTATGATAGATTCTTTGATATTATAAAGTTCTACTAGATGAATATTAATAATTAAATAGCTTAGTTGTTTTGGGAGTATGTTTATATTATCCATTAGCGTATTCTAGGAGCGATTCTAATTCGTTGTATTCATAATAAACTTTCGTTAAAAAAAATTGTGAACTAGGTTCCCGTCTTTGGCCGCTTCAATTACTCGATTTTTGTTTAATATTATGTAAGTGCATTTTAGGGTACTTGGTTAATTATTTTAGTTTATATACACTAAATAAATTATAACTAAAACTTTTTGATTATATTTGCTTGGGAAAAAAATGTCATATCTAATAGAAAATGTTTGGTTTGAAAATGTATTTTATATCTAGGAGCCTAGTATTTGCGCATGGTAAGCGTTTTCTTTAACGCGCAAGTCGTGTAAATGAAATAAGTTACAACCTCCTCTATCTTTCAGTAAAAGTCCCATAAAAATCGGCTCAGCTATTTCATAGATTAACCTAGACTAACAGAAAAACAGACAGTTACAATTTTTTAAATCATGTTGTTTATATTTTCATCTTGTTTATAAAATAACATGCATTTGATGAAACCCACTTATTTTGAAATTACAGTACAGTGTATGCATAATGTGTGTACATTGTTTTTTTATCTTCACGCTATAGCAGCTTGTGTAAAGATACTCCGCTCCATATTTTCCGCCAAATTTTGAAGGCATTCTGTGTTCAGTGGCGGAACTCAACACCGCGCTTTTCCTTGACACTAGAGCGAAAAAACGCAAAATATTAGATATTTCATTTCCCCGAGCAGAAATCAAACCCACAACCGGTCGCGTTTACAGACACACGCTTGTGCCCCTTATAAAATATATTTGTATTGTTACACGTACAAGAGTATTTACAAATTAATCCTTTTTTTTTGGAAACGCAGGAGATAATTTATTACGGTTTTAATGAGGCCGGTAATGTGATAGCCATTAAGGTTTCTCTTGATAATTCCGCTTCGAGTAAGTAAATATAATGTTAATTCGTTATTATTTATTTCAACAATCATCATTATTTTAACGCTACAGTAGCTTTAGATAGAGATATACAGACAGATACGTAAACCTACAAATATTTAACGTGGGTAACAAGATGTAAGAGGTCATTGAGATGGTCTGATTTTCACTCATCGCAAGACAATGCGCGGCGTTGAAGTCCGCCTTTAACACACAATGCTTCGAAAATTTCGCAGTGCGTGAGTACTGGAGTGTTTCAACACTAGGTTTTTGAAGTTACACGGCTAGTGTGAGGCAAAAGCTATAGATTTATTCTAAAATATAAGAAAAGATTTCGTTCGTGTAATAAATTCTATGTCCATAAATTTCTACCTCCCAGTCAAGTTTTCTGTATAAATAAGTATTTATTTAGAAGAGAGACATTAATGAGCTTTTACGTTAGTTTAAGACTTTTAAGTAAGCTGTGGACTAAATAATGAACTTTTTATGTTAAGTTATTAAAATGTTTATTTAAATACATTGATATATGTTTTTTTGGCTCCACATAACAAGGTAAGCGGGTAGCTAAGTAGGGTATACCATGTGGAGAGAACCTGGGAACCTAATATTAAGACACGTTTGCATCGACGCACTCTCTACTTTTCGTCGACTTTTGGCGGCACTGCGTGTTGAGTGACGAAACGCAACGCCACCCATCATTTACCACAGCGGAAATGAAAATAATTTTAAAAAACATACAACCCCCGAGTGACAATCGAACTCACAACCATCACGCTTACAGTCAACCTCTAACCACACTTTCAATATATACAATAATAATTAAACTAAAATAGTTACAGCATTTAGCACGTGCCTTCAAAAAATTTAAATATAGGAGCTTAATCTTTTCACAAAACGTGTTTTGTCACGGCGCCCGGAAAATTTTGGCAGACCGGGTAACGGCCAATCTCGCGATACTATTACGCCGTACTATAGTACATGAGGCAAACTGAATTAAACGACTGTTGTGGATGTACGTTTGTGTGTCGTGTACACACAAATTGTGTTGTTTACAAAACTTTTGCGCTAACATATTACTGGGTGCATGTTTTGAATGTGAATGTGGTGTGTGTGTGTGTTTTTCTTTTTAGCTTTTCATGTTTTTTCATGTATAGCTTGGTAAGTGGAGGTAGTGTTTGACACTCCGTTTCTAATTTTTCGTCTATTTTCGAAATATTGTGTGTGGAGTGGCGGAACTGAACGCTGCGGATTGTTATAGAAAGCATCCGCTGGTGTGAAGTTCTGTTGAGATCCATTGTAAAAAAACTAAACTATGTTAACTGAAGAAGAGAAAAGGTCTAATATAAACAAGTGTTAATGTGTTCTTTTACAAAAAATATCAAATCATCTTTGACATTTTTTGGATACACTAAATCCAAAAAAAAAAATAAAAAATTAAACCATTTATTCGTAGTACAAAAGTCAAGTTTAATAATAAAAACTAATATTATCTACATTACTAATATAACAATCAAAGAATTTTTATTATCACCAAAAAGCAATTGATAAGAAAGAGGCAGACATTCCACTGAATCGTCGACTTGTCATAATGCCACGTTTTCGAGTAAAAAGTGCCACTTTACAGCAATTCCGCTAATAGCAGTTTAAACTTCGACAAAGAGTTCGTTGCATTAGGTTTTGTGGTAGTGTATTTCGTAAGCGTTTGATAATTTCATTATTTTTTTTTAGTTTCATACTGTTTCGTATCGTTTGTACATAGCAGAGTAGGCAGAGGAAACCTAGTGTTAAGGCACTTCGTTCTCTGAATTCCCACTAATTGTTGAGATATTTCGTGTTCAGTGGCAGAAGTAAACGTCGTGCTTTATTTTGTCATCAGAGCGAGGTGAATATGAAAGTCGAATCCACAACCGATGCGTATCAGCCACTATAGTGCCACTAGGCCATAACGGCTCTAATAATTAAATGCTTAAGTGTTTTATATTTTGTTTTCTTAATTTTATATAATTTAATCTTTTCTTTTTCGAGCTTCACACTGTATCCCTCACATATAAGATATATAGATGGAAGGAACCTAGAAACCTAGTATTAGATACCGTTCCTATTAAGACACTTGAACTATGAAGGCATCTGTCGCGTTTACAGTCGCACGCATGTTCCGTTGCGCCACGACCTCCTAAAAAAAAAAGAAAAATATCGAGTAATTCCATAATAGTATTCCCCTTTCGGAATGCTTGCCTCACAAAAGTTACGTACTAAGTTTTTGTGACAAGCTAACTCGGTAACAGCGAGCTACGGCGACGGAGCCGACACTTGTAACGTGTTCAAATGCAGCCACGTTTATTATTAACAGGAGTTAGCGGGTTTACGCCTGCTAAGACTTTAAATACACTTGAAAGTTCGAATTAATGTTAATATCAACTTAATGAGCACACAAGCAAACGACTATGGGTTCGATTTTAACTGGAGGAAAGAAAACCAATTAAAGAGCTTATAAATATTTATCCCACATATAAATAACAAAAATACTCCTTTCTCATTAAAATACTTCTGTACTCCACTTTCCGCTGAATTCTCGAGGCATTGTAACTTGAATGGCGAAACGAACCGCCGAGCTTTTTCTTAGTACCAGAGCTAGGAAATAATATGGGAATCGAACGCACAACCGTCGCTTTTATAGTGCATGCTCACACACTGAAAAGAGCTGATAGAAATTGAGTAAATTTTATTTTTAGCTTCACGCTGTATGCTGATGACGCATAAAGCAAGGTAAGCAGAGGGAGCTTGGGAACCTAGAGTTAATACACCCCTTTCCCTACTTCCCTCCGCTTTCTAAGGGATATCTGTGTATAATTATAACTAAATGTAGAATTTTTCCTCACAAAACAGTTTACAAAGTCACTCATTTATTCAAGAGCGTGAAACATCGATAAAGCGTAGCACAATTTGAATATCTAAATTGGTCACCCGAAGTTCGATCATTACTGGCTCTTACCTGTTAATTTTTTCTTCGTAATACTTTGTAATTTATAGAAGATGCGTGACTCGACACTTGAGATGTGAGTAAAGTGCAAGCTAGCTAGCGCAAAAAAGGACTTAAATTTTTTGCGATACATGTAGATGATCGTATCTGGAGATATATTCCATTTTTACCGTGTATCCCGCATGTAGCGGGTTAGACAGGGGTCATTACGTGTTGAATGGAAGAACTCTTTGCCTGAACTCTGAAAATTAAAATAATTTATTCCCCCGTTTTGGAGTCGAACCTAAATTCATTTACCCTATCCCTGTGCTGCTACGCACACACACATACATCGGCCTTAGTACATACAGTATTTTATTATATAAGTCATATAATATAAAATAAAACTATTTATATAAAGCTTTCTGTACAATATAAACCAAGAATTCAAGTACGAAAACAGGTACTTTGTGATTTATCGACCCGTGAGATCCTCTAAGCCGCGTTAGGTGCAAAGCTATTAAGGCTCTTAAGGGAATTCCTTGTATATGGACTTTGTTGCAGGTTCAAATATCCGTTTATATTTATTTGAGTCACAGACGTATTTATAACAGGATGGGGGCCGTCGTGGAGCAGCGGCACTGCTTTTGACAGTGAGCTCGTAGGTTATGGTTTCGATTCCATTCCGGAGTATAAATAATTTTCATTTCCGTGCTCTAGTAATAATAAAAAGAGCGGCGTTGAGTTCCGCTTCTCAAGGCGCATAGTCTCGAAAAGTGGATCCTACTAGGATAGAGTATAACAACAACTAACCAAGTGACCTTTTTTGTTTTAAGTATTACGACACTACATACGCTTGATCCATACCCTTATTATTACTTTTATTATTAATTTCACGCTGTATCCCGCACATAATAGGGTAGGAAGATAGAACATAAGAACCGTACCGTGGGAGCCTCCATTCCCCATTAAGCCGCGTAACGCCGCGCCAGCCTTGTTTCTAGAGGAAAGAAATGAAAATATTAAATAATTGATTTTCATATCTCTGAGTGGGATTCTAACCTAAAACCGGAAATACACGGCACAACCTGAACCATACATACAACCTGAACTACAAGGTGTAGAACGCTGAAATTTTGTACTAAGATAAAATTTCTCCTACAGGATAGGGAAATTGGAAAAAAAACTAATTTTTACCTTTTTTAGGGCCGTGAAAATTTGCACCAAGTTACGGCCACTAGTTTCTCATAAAAATTAACAAAAGAAACTTACTCTATCAAACCGATATAACTCCTAAACACAAATTATGCAATTAATAGGGTACGGAAACGGTGTAATTTTACAACTGGCTGTTATGCCAGATTTTATTCGCGTTTTACGAGTGCGCCGTTGAACGACTTCATTCTAGTACTCGTTATGGCTATTTGCATTCATGTTTCAATGTTTAGGGTCGTCTGAGAAATGTTATTTTGTGTTATGATATTGATATGACTGGAAGGTGGGTTGTGGGTTCGATGTCGACTTGGTGAATGTTTTTTTAGCTTCACGTGTATTTGGCATATAGCAGTGTAGGTCAGAGGAACATATTGTTAAGACACTCCGTTCTTTCGTTCCACCAAGTTTTAAGGAACTTGCTTGTTATTTGACGGAAATTGTCACTACGCTTTGTCTTTCAGAATAAGGAAGTTAATCTAATTTAATCAAAAAATAATAGTAATTTAAATCAATACATTCAAAGCAAAACGTGACGTAGTGTTCCGCGATAGAACACAAAATGTCTTGAAAATTCGGAAACGAAGGAAAAGGAAGTGTTTAAAGGTTAAGGTCTCCTTGTACATTCTGGTATGAGGGTTACAGCGTGAAGCTTTACATAATATATTCAATATATATTATTATGTCATTTAAACCAAGCTGTTCGTATAGTATAAAGATAGATTCAGTAGAGTTTCATATAGAGCTAGCTAACTTAGTTTCATATAAGTCATGAAACCAAAACAGTGTTACGTAATATTAATTAGCTAGAATCACAAAGACACGCTCATGTTTACAATCCACGTTAGTAAATATGGCTCTACGTGGATATTATAATCTACTATAAATTCACTTGAAATATCTAACAATACTATTATAAATTAAATCAGTTTCACGCTGTATCCCGCACACAGCAGGGTAGGCAGAGGGAACCTAGTGTAAGACACTCCGTTCCCCACTTTCTGCCTAATTCTAGAGGCATTGCGTGTTTAGTGGCGGAACTAAACGCCGCGCGTTGCCTCGACACTAGAGCGAAGAAATGTAAATAAATATTTTATTTCCTCGAGTGGGGATCGAATCCACAACCAGACGATTTTACAGTAATACTTTGTGCCTCTGCTCCACGACTAGCCTCTACATAGATACTATTATAATGGCCTCTACCCAGAAATTTACAAAGATAGGCTGATCGCGATGATGATGGTGATGTTTATATTGCAGTGTGTCAAATTGCATAAAATAGTTGTAGATTTTAGTGTCCGATGTAACTCTAATCAAAGTACATCGAGACAATTTAAATTATGTAAAAAAAATATATCTAAATTAAAATAATATTAAATTATGTAATAAAGTTAATAGCCTTTCTCTATAAATGTAGTATCCAAAACAAAAGATATTTATTTTTTTGGACCAATAAATAATTCTTGAGATTAGTACGTTCAACAAAAACTCTTTAACTATATGTTATTAGTGTAGATAAAAAAATCCAATAAAATATCAAAATAAACAACATACTATACTCGTACCAGAACTGAAGTTTCCCATAAAATTACTTTGTAAGCAATATTACAATGTTCTTTACGTTACCGCAGTACAGCCTGTGCGTGATCCAACTAATACGAAGTAAGCTGAGCTATAACTTGCAAAGGAAATGCCTATCGATTATATCAATCAATAGATTATTACAATAAATATAACACGTTTAGTTACAAATAGTTGTATTTTGTAAGGTTTTATCACTGATGGGTCTGGAGCTGTCGCAACTGGTACGGCTGAGGTATTTTTGGCTTAGTATTTATAATGAATAACTAGTAGTTGCTCGCAACTTGGTTTACGTGGACTTTAAAACGTTACATTGAAAAAAAAAAAAATTCCGTTCTCGTAAGAATTTTGAGAAATTCATTCTGGATACTCTCTTACAATCTTCTTAATGCGCTTGCGTTGTTTGCTCCTCTTTACCTCTTTACCTAGGGAAAGATCTTGGTTCAAAAATAAATTATAAGATTCCAAAAAAAATGTTAAACGCAATTTATCTATTAAGTAAAGTATTATTTTAAAATTATATATTAAAAAGACATTACGGCATATCAAATGCCTTTTGGCTAATGTGGTACCTACTTCCTGGGGCCGGCGTCACAAAATTTGGCAGTGAAACATGATTTACTTTGGCTTATAAACGTATTCCAACTACAGTCACCGACTAATGGATTTTGAGTTTAACATTAACAAAAACGTGAATTTCATTTCTATTTTGTTTCATTTTAAATAATTATGTCGAATTACTTAAGTTACTTTCTTAATGAGCTGTCTTTGACTGTACACGAGAGGTCTTGGCCTCGAGCAAATGATTATATTTATACTGTGTTTATCGGTCTGGTAAAATAAAAATTGATTTTTTAGATCATAGCGCTGGATTTTGTCAGTTCAAATAAACAATTATTTTTATTGTTGTTGCTGTTTTTGTTCTTTGATTATGATATTGCGAACGTGCCATAAATATTTTTCTTAAGCTTCACGCTGTAACCCGTGGTATATCGGGGTAGGCAGAGGACATATAGTCACGTCATTCCTTTCAAACGCTGTGACGGTGAGGCACAACGGCCTCATATGCAGTATATTTTGAGTTTTAATATATAAATAAAATTCCTTTATTATATATTGAAGATTCAAAGTTATTGTTTTGTTAAAGGTAGCTTCAATTTGTATATGTCATAAACATACCTGTGTCATTGCCTTTTCCTTTTATTTGGGGCCTGAACTTGGCTTGATACGCAACCGCGTATCTAAATTTCAAAACTTGTAAAGTTTTAATAAGGTATCATACATACATCTACATATTATACTTACATATATACTACCATACACATATATAATATGAAAATGTTGGTACTGACAGGTCTTATGAATCTCGAACGACATGAGATTGCGGTGATAAAATAAAATTTTGAATTTAATAAAATGCAAATAGCGTGTCTTGCTTACTGTATGGTGGAAGAATTTCGTCTCTATGATGTACTACGATGCGACGTCGTTTTCAAATTTAATATTCAAAATAGGTTCAAAATAAAAATATGCTAGGAAAATTTATAAGCAAATTGAAAAAAATATATATATCTAAACATTTTTAAATGGTATGTAAAGTGTTAATAATTATTAATTGGCATATTATAAAGTTATTGAATGTTTCTCATATATTTTACTGGTTAATTGAAGTATCGCATTTTCATATTTTTTTGCCGCATAAGTGTTAGATACATAGAAGAAGCTATTGTTATAATATTATACTTTTCTACAATTATTGCGTATTAAATAGTGGAACTCAATACGCAATACCATGAGAATTTAGAGGAAAATGGGGAAAAGGAGTGTTTTAATGGAAATGTAGTGTTTTAACACCAGGCTTCTTTTGCTTAAAATCAAAGACGCCGCGCTCTTTCCTCCAAGCCGTAGAATTAAAAAGAATTTAACTATAACCATTCCGGAACCAACAACCGTTGCGTTAATTATGAGACACTGCACTACTCCACCACGATGATCTCAAAAAACTGAGCTACGGAAACATTAAAGAAACTATTGATAATGCTACAGCTATATGCTGAGAAGTATTATCTATTGAATCACATAAGTATAAGAGGTATTTTTAATTTCTGTACACATCAATAAACTCTCTCTCTATTTAGTTTATAATGATTTGTTTTAATTCTATAATTAAATGCTATGCACATAAAGAGATTCGTAGCAATTTAGTAGCTACGGAATCGTAGCTTCAGGCTACGAAACAGCTACAGCAAATATTTTTTAAGATATTTAGACATTAATTTTACTATAATATTTATTTATTTTTAGCTTCAAGCATTGCCCATTGCTAAAATTATTATAATATACTTTGTTCTGTACCTCTAAATTCATAAAATGGCGGACCCTAACGCCGAGGTGCTACAGTAGGAAAATAAATCCAAGATCCAGATGCTAATATTATTATAGGCAGATGTTATTTAAAAAGGTTAAAGATTTTGGACAAAATATTGCTATGACTAATAATAGTAATATATTTTAGGCGTGACGAAAACATTCGTGAGTCACAGCACGATGTACGGCGAATCGTTGGCATCTCTCCATTACTTCTGCGAACTTTCATACTTTTGTATATTATTTATATATATTATGATGCGAAATTGTCTAAACTGTTTGTGATTTCTAGTGATTTTGGATAAAATGTTAATATTGATATGGGAAACAAACAAAATAGCCGTTATGGCGCAGTGTGTCAGCGTCAGCAGGGAATCGAACCCACAATATATCACGATTTTAGTCGTACGCTTGTGCAGCTGCGCCAAGACTGACTCTATAAGAGACTGCTAGTAATATTAGCATTTTTAACGTGCATTTGAGAAAATCACATTTTTTTGAAAACGTATAAAATTTGAATGAAGACTGATTAATAGACCATACGGTCTCATCAAGCTACATCGAAATTTTAATATACTTGTAACAACTTATTTGTTGTTAGCATATCTGTCATGTAGAAACAAATTTACTAATTTCCTAACAAAATATAAAAAATAGCTCCTAAAATAAATGTTATAAAACTTAAATAAGCTTCACATACATATCTATTGTAAAATTTGCAAAATTTCAATGAGAAAAAGTTTTCAAACATTGTTCAGTTCAAAGAAAGGCCATAACTCATCTACTTTAAACCGTATACATCTGTTCGCGGGGCAATAGAGTATGCATTTGTCATAGCGACGCGTCCAATCGATATATTTGAAAATAGTAGTAAAATAGCCATTTTATCTTATTTTCTAGAACTTTTATGTTTTTGAGGCCGTCGTGGCGTAAGAACTAAAGCGTGCGATTGTAAACGTGACAGTTGTGGACTCGATTCCCATTCGGGGAAATTAATTAGTATTTCTTTGTTACGTTTTGATACACATGGCAACATAATATCAGATATATATATATATATATATATATATATATATATATATATATATATATAATATATAGTGTTCCGTCTCTCATTAATTTAAAAAAAAAATAAAGTGCGTGGTGGACGGAGTGAGCACTACTACATTTTTTCTACTACAGCGTGATGCTTTTGCTTTTTCATAGTATAATGTGTATAATACTGCTAAAATAATAAATTATACAGATAAATTAAAACGCTCTTCAGTTAATACGATAATTAGAGGCAGTAGCGTGCAGAAACAATACTGGGTTGGAGTTACCCACAATATCGGTCACGCCGTCGGTTCGATGTTTTAGGGATCATTGATTACTATATATTTTAGTACAATTTAAATATATTATCTAGTAGCATTTCTTCGCTTTGGTGTCGAGGCTAAGCGCGGCGTTGAGTTCTGCCGCTCAACACGCAATGCCTCCAGAATTCGGCAGAAAGTGGGGAACGGAGTCTTAACACTAGGTTCCATCTGCCTACCCTGCTGTGTGCGGGATACAGCGTTTATCTGATTTTATTTTATTTTAATATATTTTGTTGTGTTTAGGTTAATTAGGTGTACAAAACTAGCTTTAGTTGCCTATGTATCCAACGGAGTGTCTATAATACTCCTTTTAATATCTGCCGTAGGCAACAATAGTGGATTGGAACGAATTAGTAACCGGAAATGACGCGGAAAAATAGATTCCGAGCGTAATTTATGAAGTATATATTATAAAAATATGTTTTTTTGTCTAATAATGCTTGTGGATACGATTTGTGTGCAAAGAAAATCTTATTTTATTTTCATTTTCCCATTCTGGTGGACTGCATAGTCTTGAGTTACGCTACTATACATCTAGACCATCCACACTATACACTTAACCCACCCTCACGGTGCTCCATCTCGATCGCTACAGACCGAAGCTACGGGAGCCAAGGGAAACTTCCGTAACCCGGTAACCCTTAGCTCACCATAGCAGCAAAACAACATTTCCCATATTAAATTAAATGTAAAATAAAGAAAAATAAACAGAACCTCTATTGTAAAGAACGGTTCCAGCGCACGCTATTTTTTCGAGTACATACACCATACAAGGTAATTAAGGCCCTCTGTCACTATCAAGTAATGCTAATTAACGCATAGTAATATATTAAAACCGCGATCTCGTCCTGTGGAAAGTATATTTCATAATATTATAATATTTTTTTTTTATCATTTTGTAGAGTATAAGGATTACTGTAATGGAAAGTAAAGTTATCCACCTTGACAAGACAGAGCGTGGCGTTGAGTTCCGCCTCTCAATATTTTTTAGCTTTATGCTGTATCCCGCACATAGCAAGATAGGCTATGTGTGGGAGGGTACCTGGTGTTCAGACATTCAATTCTTCACTTTCCACTGAATTATATTGGCATTGAGTGTTGAATGACGGAACTCAACGACGCGCTTTTGCTTCGTTACTACAGCGAAGACAGTGGAAATATTAAATATTTTACTTTCTCGAATTGGAATCGGACCCACAAAGTTATTGAATGTAATGTATGGAATTCTAGCGGAAAGTGAAGAACGAAGTATCTACTTTGCTAGAAATGTGAAGCTTAAGAAAAATATTTTTTTATTTTGATCATGTGACAAAACTTAGCAACTTTATAATATGCATGAAAGCTGTACCAACCATAGTATTAGAAGGTACCAACATTCAAAAGTTTTATAAAAATCGTCTTTATAATTGCTCCGAGACTAAAAAGATGTGCCAGATCGTTACTTATTCAAATGCAATTTTTTAAACTTTAATTAAAATGCCAACTTTCATATTTTAACTTTGAAAGTACCGCGTCCCTTGACTCTCATACTTAAGGGATCTATGTATAAAAGATTAGAAGCATATTATTAAGTTTTTTAATTAAAGTGTTAATTATACAATTTAAAGTTTAAAATTAAAATTCGTTTTAATTAGTTAGTTTGTTATATAACTTTAACTTGAGTCTTTGAATCCGTGGACAAATGGAAAAAATTGAGAATTGTATAACACATGAAACATTTAGGCTGTTGTAGCGCAGTGGCACAAAGTATGACTATGAAGTCATTGATCGTGAGTACGATCCCCACTCTGGGGAATAAATTATTTTTATTTTCCTTCTCTGATAACAACATAAAGAGCGACGTCGGGTTTTAAAACTCAACACACAATCTCTTGAAAATTGAGGCATGTGGAACAAAGTATCTTAACACTTCGTTCTCTCTGCCTTGGATATTTTCTTGAATTACTTTTTTTGTCTTAAATTTTAATACATTTCAGTCATTTAACAACGTTCCCGCTATCTTCCACGTTTTCCGGAATCCGTTGAACCGCGAGTAATTCTATAACTAATGCTGATCACTAAGCAAGTCTATTAAGCCCAATAAATTCATACCTAATTTCACTTTCCATTATAACCTAATGCGGCCATTAAAAGCGAATCCAATAATGATTTCCTCTATAATAGGATTATTTTAGATAGAAAGTAGCTTAGTTAGGATTTTGTGATTTATTTTGATTTCACAAACAAATGTTTCCGTTGATCGTTGTGATTTCGATCCCAATTCGGCGAAATTAATTATTTTCCTCGCTCTGAAGGGCAACAGTAAGATAGAGCGCGGCGTTGAATTCCGCGACTCATCAGTCATCACGCAATGCCTCAAAAATGTGGCGGTATGGAGAAACGAAGTGTCTTCACACTAGATCCCCTTATGCACGAAAGAAAGAATATAGTGTGACATGACACTCCTAATGTTTCTTTCTCAGTGGTCCCTTACACTCCCCACAGACCATTTATGGCAACGTCTATGGGTCGTCTGTCAGTCAGTAAGTAGAGTTCTATATATGTACCTATATAGGTAAATATATAGTGTATGTATTAAGCATTTCAGGTCGTGGGAAGCCAACGTAGGAACAATCTTGAGCCAAGTTTTGATGTTAACTAATTACTAATTTCATCCAACATGCAGTGCTTGAAGAACTGATGGTTGTAGTTAGTTCCATTAAGTATAAAGTTTTGTATGGTGCATTTTCTTAGTATTTTTTTATTTATTACATTTTTTATAACGTTATTTTTTTTTAATTACACTGTATCCCGAACTCAGCAGGGTAGGCAGAGGGAACCTAGTCTAAGACACGCTGTTCCCCACTTTCCGCCGAATTCTGGAGATATTGGGTGTTGAGCGGCGGCAGGGCTTGTTAACGTTACCAATTCACATTTAAAATTAACGTTAATTACCGGTAATGCCATAGAGATACTTAAGTATCGTTAGTATTTGGTAGCGATACTTGCTAACTTAACGGAAAAATACCGTAAAAATAAGGTTAATTTTGCGTTAAATCTTAACGTAAAATTTAGTGTTACTTCGAGAGTAGCGATAAAAGTAGCGGTAAAAATCATCCTATTATTTAGTTACTTTATGCGACGTTGCCGTTTTCGCCTCGTCGGTCGGCGGGCGGGCAGCGGCTCTCTTCGCACTGTCGCGCGCTGTTGCCAC